>JAYDZE010388803.1:0-17082 GCA_034509125.1 Monilaria moniliformis
AAGCGGCTGGGGAATTACTTGTGCGGCTTAAAGAAGCAGATGAAGCCATGGCTGCTGCAGAGGTGAGTTTGGACTTTACCATCATGTCCTGTCCATATTGATGATCTTTACGTTTTAAGTCTTGGTTTAATAGCCTAGAAGCTCTGCTAACTAACTTGGATGGATGTAAGTTCAATCCATCTCTCAATTTGGCTTTATCGCGTAAAAAATTGAAAAGCATAAAATAAAGATGTTTGAAACATTGTTTGTTTTCCCCTTTAGTGGTACATGGCCTTTCAAAACATCAATCTTTGGGTCATCTTGCACATTCTTCTTGTCTTTTAATGCTGTAGGAACTAGAAAGCTCAATCCATCTCCAATTTGGCAAAGGAAGAAAACAGTAGAAAATAAATATGTAATAACGATGTGTAAAATTGGCTACTTAATTTTTCAAAACTTTTGGGTCATCCAATTCATGTGCAAATTCTTCCTGTCTCATATTGCTTTAGGGAACTGATGAGTTTGGAGTGTATTGCTCTCTTTCTGCTCAGGGATAAACTCCACCTATCAAGAAACTCTGCAGTTCCATAAAAGAATTTCAACCTTTGATTGTGAATGCTCTTGAGTTTATTGTCTGGAAATTTTGTAGCACTAATATCAAATTGGACTTGTATAGGCTTTTAAATACAATGTCACTTGAGTTTGATTATATTGCTACTGCCCTTTAATGTCCAATGAGTTTCAAATGATTTTTATATATTAATTCATAGGGAAAAATTCTTTTGGCAAGTCATGATTAGAGTGTGTTATCAATCTATTGTATTTCTAGTGACTTTTGATGATCAGTTTCCTCTCACAGTGTAAATGTCAGTGGTATTCCCTAGAGTTCTCAACTGTCAGGAAACTTGTTCCTTGTATTGTTACTGAACATTGCAAAGTTCTCCCATTAGTTTTTACATGATTCATGTAGATGTTATCCCAAACACGGCATGAATACAAGATATTGACATGCCTTTTGAACATGCAGAAACGAGCTATAGTGGCAGAGCTGGAGACTGAGAATGCATACAAAGAGATTGAGAAATTAAATAAGTTGCTAGTAGCCTCCCACTTGCCTGAAGAAGATAAATATGCTGGTGTCCAAAATCATGGAGCTGATGACGACCAGCAATGGCGAGAGGAATTCGCACCATCTTATGGTGTTGAAGAAGAGCCCCCATCATGGTTCTCAGGTTATGACCGTTGCAACATATAGAACTCGTCAATTCTTTTTTTCCAAGATGACATTGTGTGGTCCATTGTTGTATGTAACACAGTTCGTCACATATATATAAAAATGTATTCCTTCTGTGAGCCAACGACACGAAATCTTGCCAAATAAATTTGAAATGTGTTGATAAAAACTCATTTACTGCTTGTGTTGGTGTGATATAGTTCGTTTTGACTTGAGAGACAGAGTAACAGAGGCGACCTGCTGTGATGGTGAGAGTGAGAGACAAGGTATTTTAAGTGCAGGAAATGCAATGTTTGTATGGTATGGATAGTGTGGGCCTAATTAGTGAGACAAATGGGACATGTTGAGAGATGCTGAAACTGAACATGATGTTAACTGGATGAGATATATTATTATTTGTAGCTTTTTATGTCAATTAGATAGGGGGCAATTTTCAAGTGGTTCACACAATCACAGCAATACCTATATACTCTTGTTCCAATTTCGTATCCAACTCGTGTACTACAGACCATAAAACACCTACCTTGTGCCATTGTCTGTGTGTGTGTGTGTGTGTGTGTGTGAGAGAGAGAGTGAAAGAGAGAGAGAGAGAGACATTTTAGCCACTAGCCTTCTTAGCTCTAGCTTTAACGAGAAGACAGAACAGAGGGCCTCAAACTCCACTCCAGGGATTCTTTGGCTGCTTCATTTCAAAAAAATATCCAACTTTCTTATTGCACCTTACTTCTGGGAAGAAAAGTCTAAATAAATAATTTTTTTTGTAAGTGTTGAGCTCGAAAAGAAAAAAGAAAAAAGAAAGACAGTGAATGGGAGTGAGAGTGACTTAGGATGTGACAGTGGCCACTACTCATGGCTCCAGAAATGAGCAATATCAATCGATATGAGGCCCTAAAACTTTTGGTCTTATCTTTCTAACGTCGACCTTATCGAATATGAATTTTTAAAGAAAATAAATATACATGTCTTTCCAATTTAATGTAGCATTCCTTTTGTAATTCTTGTAAAATGCTGAATTTCACTCCAAGGTTTTAGGTTCTGTTTTTTTTTTTTTTAATTATTATTATTATCATTATCATTATTATTAGTAGTAGTAGTAGTAGTAGGAAAATATCATTTTATAACCTAAAGTTTTTTTTTTGAACAACAATATCTCATCGTATGTGAAATTACAAATTAATATTTATAATATCATTGTTATTAACAATCATGCTCTACAAGTAAAAAGAAATCAATCTTCTTTTATTGTTGCATCAATTCCAACCAATATCAATTGTTGAAATTAAGACCGTGGTATGCATCCATTAACTTTATGTACCAAATTTCCAACCAAATTTTCTAATTACATTGTGGAGTTAGGGTTCTATGACTATTCGAAATTAAATTGTATTTGTGTCGTCAAATCGATATTGGATCGAAAACTTGATTTTGTTGGTTCTGTAATTTAAGTCGAGAAGATTCTAATCTTGGTCTCAATTGCAACAACCGATATCCGAATTGATCGAAATTGGTGCCATAATAAAAGAAAATGGACCATTTTTACCTTTTAGATAAAATTGTTAGCACCAATGACAATATAGATAGTAATTTGTAATTTTGCGTACATCCGAGGTAAAAATTATAATAAAAATGGTATTTTCCCTTATTACATGATAAAATTTATGTTATACTGAATTACTGGTGTACGAGACACGTGTACAAGATCCTGTACTAAACTGACTTGATGGGAACTCTTCAACTAAAAAGTAGTTAGACTATGAAGAGAGAGAGAGAGTGATTGGTAATAATTGTGGGTAGAAACTGGAAATGATGATATGGTTGGTAAACAAATGATAATAATGCAAGATTTAAGTTGAGTTGATGGTGGAGTAAGTGGTGTGCTTTCTTTTCATCAATCATGTGACATTATTATAAAATATAAATTATTGAAATTTGTTAAATTGTAGTTTTTCTTATCATAAAAACATTCTAAATATAAAAAAATTACTGTATCTTTAATTGATTCCGATTCTACGACTTAAATCGGTGATAACCAAATTGGAACTGACTTGTCGCTAACATGACATAGTTACGTGCAGTGCAGGATCCAGAACTTGAAAATGGAGGGGGTATAATCCAAAAGCTACGGTTGAAAAGTCTCATTCAGTGACTTCAGAATATATATTTATACAACATTTTCTTCAGTCTTCGAATCACAACAATGACAAATTCTAGTACATATAATTTCTTCAAGCTTAAATTTTTCTAGAGAAGCAAACATATTCAAGCTCTGAGCCACAACAAATGCAGACCGGTCATCGGGAGAAGGGCAGTCATATCGGTTTTTCGGTAATGATGAGGAAAATTTAGACGTCGGGGGATTGGCTGCCCCCCTTGAATCCGCGTGCACATGATACACCTAAAATTAGAATCAATTAAAATAGGATAAGTTACAGACAAAATCTTTTATAATGTGCAGAAATTATAATCCAGCAAATATCATAATTTACTAACTGTTTCTTCTTAAGTTGAAAGAAAAGAAGAAAAGGACATAAAGTGAAGTTGTGTGTAATAATTGATATATTTCAATCTTAATTAACTCCACAAGAAAGAAACATATAACATCAATCTCTCTCACTCATTGTGGACCCTTTTTGGTTCGTTATATCCGGAGTAATTCATGGCAATGAATCCACCACTTTATAGTAATACATCACATTAAAGCGGGATCACTGCACCGTATAAAAACGAGACAACAACTCTACACGCAGGCGGGACCGCTATACCGCACAAAAACGAGATAACTATATCACCATAAAGTGAAAAAAATGCACCGCGCGCAGACAGAATTTGAAGCTTAACGACTTAATTTAGTGATTTTAGAATTGATTGAAATCTTTTTTCACCAACCATCTTGACTTCATAATAAAGATATGATCCCTCTTTCAACCATATAACTTGATCTTATGGTTAAATATATCCTTTTTCCAACATTATATATTTATATGTGACCACAGAGATTCTTGAATTAATGGATGGTACCATATTTTCTTGATCTTTGTACAAAGCAAATCTTTCAAAAGCAAGAAATTAATTGATTCTGTTGAAGATTAATTGTTCAGCCTGTTTGGTATCCTAATATTATACTGTTAATGACGAATATTTATATATAGCTGTAAAGGTGAATTGATTGGTCCAACTGTTGAGTATCAATTTATTAATAATGGGGAATAAGTATGCTTGCACGCACTTCTTAAAATCCAGTTAATGGCAACTTTTTTAAGTTACTATTCCGTCCGTCTATTAAAAATAGTCATATTTTTTTATTTTGGTCATTCATTAAAATCAGTCCCATTTTGTTTTTAGAAAGTTTCTCATAACATTACGTCAATCATTTTTTCTCTCTCCAATCATCTTTCTTCTCTCGTTCTCTTACTTTATCAATTGCATATTAAAATCTGTGTTGTTCACTAATATGTCTATTTTTAGTGGACGGAGAGAGTAAAAAACAACTTAGGTAAAATTTTTACTTATTCACCCCCCTTAAATGGTTGAATTTTATTTCTATTAATTCTTTCGAGAACATCCAATGGTAAGAATCTTTTGTATAAGAAGTAAAGTCAAGGGTTTGACCCTTATCGTCGTCCTTTTCTCTGTTAATAAAATATTATTTCCACCGTTTATAAAACGATGGAAGTAATATATTTTTTAAAAATCAAAAAAGAAGAAAAATGAGATTTCACACAAATGATGAGCAAAATCACCTTAGGTAAGAAAAAAAGGGAGATAGGAATGATAAAATGTATTTGTATGAGGGACACTCATATGTATCTAGATGCACAATGTATTTGTTATACTTAAATTTTAATTCAAGATTAATAAATCATTAGCCCACTCACAAATGCACCATTGACAACCTGTATTAAGATTGCAACTTCCATTATAAAATTCTTAAAATAAAATATAATTTTAAAAAAATAAAGGCACAAGAAATAAATCAAATGTGAAGAAATGAATTTGGATTCCAGCTCAATGTTGCAAACCAAATCAATTTCAAGAAGACATCTTGTCCAACTAACAGCTGTTTACAAGTATAACAAATCTAATCTTGTACAACTCAGAAGATTTAATGGTTTCCATCACAAGCCCCACTATCAAAATTCTCCACAGAATATGACATTTGTGGGAGCAAATTGAAACTGAAATTCATTAAATTGAACAAAAGGTAGTACAATAATTGCACTAAATAAATGATAAATATGAATATCCACAAAGATAAAAAGGAAAATCATTGAAAAAGAATTATTACATGGAAGATTGAATGATTGTCTCTTCATCAACCCCTAAGCACACTTGTTAAGAAACAGAAAAAGAATAATAACAATACATGTTACAATTGACTTTCATAGTCTGGTACTAATTAGATTTGTCTGGAAATTTCATCCCAAAAAATTGATAATCATATATCAAAATACAGAGCAAGAACCAAAGAAGGGAAGGCTCCATTTTCAGTCACCATTTCTATAGCTTGAAAAAGCTAAGAGTTTTTCCCACTATATACAGAAGCCACTCTCACTTGGGGCCTCAAATTGAATAGAAATTAAGAATGGTATATGAATCCATCATAGCTCAACTTTCATTTGAGCTGTGGGAAGAATCCCTGCATATAATATCATATACATGTATCAAGATTTCAAGATTTCAAATAAGTTTGTTTTTTACTATTCACACCAAAATGTAACACTGTCACTAACCTTGAAAATTTTGCATCTGGCCTTGTCCGAATCCCATCTGCACAATGCTATGCAGATCGTCTTCCCAAAAGGATGAAACCTGCAGACCACAAGATCATATTACTACAAAAATTCCCAATTATGGTGCAACTGAAAACTTGGATTAGGACTTGTAAAACCACATACTTGAGAGGCAGCATCACCAAAATTCTCCATTTGAAGCCCTTGGTTTCTCCCATTGCTAGGCGGGAAAGGCGCCTCGTTTCCACACGGAGATTGGAACGGGTAGCCATCTGATGAGTACAACGAGCCACGGGACTGAAACATCTGCAGCATTCGTTCAAATTAGCCTCACTCACTACAAGTTTCTATTCTAAGTTGATGATTTTGTAAGAATGTTGCTACTTACATCTTTAGACATTAGTGCTTCCATGTTGACATCCATTCTTGGATTAACAGTAGCCAGTTTCATTGAAAGGAACTACACAATAACATAGGCAATAAAAGGCTGAAATCAGCTAGCTAACAATTTACAAACTGCAGATACATATATAAATAGATTATTTTGTCATTGACATATTCTTGAATCTTGAATTCTTACCTCAACTTGGCGCTGTAAAGACTGCACATAATTAATGATCTCATCAAGCATAACGGCTTTCCCAGTCACCTATACATAGAAAGAATGCAGCAACACTTTCTCTCAGAAATTTAGTATAAATTAACAAGATTATCATCCTCAAAAACAGTGTAATAAATTCAACTGTCTGAATCTGACCACATTACCTTATTGCAACCTGGTACAAGATCTTGTAGCACTTTCATCCTCTCACTGATCTTCTCCCTACGAACCTAACCAACAACACAAGATGCATTTCTATCAAACAACCAATCGATATAAAACAATTTTTTTAGAACCAAGAATGATTGATTTCCATACTCTTTCTGCTAGGCTATGGGCGTCTGTAGCTTGGCCACGTCGAGCTCGGACATGGATGTAATCCTTGGGAGGTTCTGGAAGCTTCGAATTATCCTTTGACGGCTTCTGATTCGCCTTCTCTTCTTCTGATTTGCTTCTCTTGGCACTCGATTCACTATTCTCCGAGGCAGAAACCTGCAATTGATTAGATTATGTGAGCTGGTACTCTTCAAGAATTCTTAGAGAGAAGGAGAGAGTTGAATTACATTGGCATCTTTAGCAAGATTTGGAGCCGGGACGGTGGTGTCTTTCCCCTTTCCTTTGGGAGCGGATTTTCTCTTTCTAGGATTTGCGCCATTTTCGGGAAGTGGGATCTGCTCGGAAACCGTGGAATTCTCCCTCGAATCGGCGGCATTATCCGGCGTGGAAGATCTGGAAGCCATGAAATTCTTCTCGGGAGCTTGAATTGATTCCCAGTTTTCTTGAACTGATGGTGGCTGGATCTTAGTGGGATCGAGGTTTGGGGGGAGTTCATTGAGGGCCACCAAATTCTTGTTGGCGAAGCAAGAGAATCTCGCTGCCCGCTCAGCAAAGGCCGGATCAGCCGAGAAGGGAGCCAGGCTGGGAAGAGAGAGAAACTGATTCCCCCTCTCTCTCATGATCGAGGAGAGGTTGAGCTTCGGAGGGGAATTGAGAGGAGTGCTGTAGCAAGAGGTGTTAGCACTGTTGTTGTTGTTGTTGTTGTTATTTCCAGTGAAAGGTGAAATCTCTCCGGAATTGCAAATGCTGCCTAATCTCCCAATCAGCTCTCGCAAAACGATGTTTTCGCCATTGTTGTTGTTGTTTGAAGCAGTTGGAGATGAGACCATGGAGCTCAACGCTGACTCAAAGGGATCGTTCTGATCCACTGAATTCTCCCAATTGGGTCTGAAAAGCCTGCAGTTGTGATCATTGGAGTTGGAGAAGATGTTGCTGCCGTTGCCCTCTTTCTCCATTGATGGGTTTTTGTAGAGAAAAACAAGAAATCTTTCTTGGGATGTATAGTGTCTCGAGGTGGAGAAATGTGCTACTTTTGGAACAAATAAGAAAACAAAAAGTGGAGCAGAGGCCAGAGAGAGAAAAGCTGATTGCTATGTGTGTGTGTGTGTGTGTGTGTGTGTGTGTGATCTTTTAGTTCATTCACTTAAATGATAGAGAAAGTGAGGAGAAGATGGCTGTAATGTGAAAAAGGAAGAGAGAGAGAGAGAGAGACAGACAGAGAGAGAGAGAGAGAGGGAGGAAGCAACAAGCTAAGATAAAGAAATCAGAGATGTTTGTTTGACCTTCTCGAGTGTAGTGTAGTAGTATATTATACATGGATGGTGTATGTATAGGTTCTGGTACTTGGCGTATCAAAGCATAACCCAAACTCCGCAGTATGTGGGGTTTATAGGGGATTGTAATTGATTTCATTTGCCGCACCTTAAACATCAAACTACCTTGTGTATTATTCTTTTCTAAAATGGATATATGTTTTAGGACGAAATTAAATTAGCAACTATAGTAACGTAAATTTATTTTATTTTTTGACTTGTGAACGGGGCAACACGGGGCTTTGAATCCTAGACTATACTGTTATATAGAATAAGTCGCACCGTTTAGTGTCTTCGAAGAGACAGCAATGTATTTCTAGTCGCTTTTGATTATCATGTTTAAAATAACATTTTGTTTTTCTCCTTTCTTTTACTTTATTTTCCTTTACCTTTTCTCTTTTCTTCATTGATATTAAATAATCATCTTTTTTTTTTTTGCAATTTCATATCATCGGTCCTGCTGTTACTGGCGATCTATGTGTAAGAAGCAATTACTAGAAGTGAGTAAAATTACATATTTTTTAGTAGGACAAAGGACATAAAGCCCTACTATAATATGCTCTTCTCCTTTGTACCAAGCAATAAAATTCTAGATTATTTCAAGAATGTAATTCTAGGACAATGTGTTAATCCCTCAATCTAATACCTATAAAAGCTCATGATGTTATTGCAACTCATGATCTTAATAGTGTTATGATGCTATTGCGCCCAATGACTTGTTCAAGTATCATATAATGTAAGTATCATAAGGAATAAGTTGCCACTTCATTTTTTGTCATTGACTTATTCTAAGGTCTCAATCTGAAAACGGACAGCTATAGCGTTTCATTTATTGAACAAGGTTCTATGGCCGGTCTATGACCCATGGATGCTGAAGACACCCTTGGAGTGACCTCATAGTTTCTACAGGGTGGAGATGATGGGATCGGTCCATGAATTTTCCTTCCTATTCTTTTGTAGCATTTCGCTCAAAGGGTTGATGACAGATAGTGCACCAAACTGTTCGCATGGGCCAACTTGATCATCTTCCCTAGGGATATCAGATAAGGGACCCTAAACCCTAAGAGCCGCTAACTCCAACTACCGTCCATGTATGATTCATACTAGATCTAACCAACTGCCCATCCTATCTCCTCTAGTTTCTTGATATTCCATGCGTCTCAGTAGAATACAACTTGAAATTTTATTAAATTTTAAATTTACACAACGATATGAATTTAATCTATCTTCATATAATTTCATGGCGATAGCATATTTTTGTCCTTTTTAGCTCAGTGAAGTGTACTGAATCAAACTTAAATTACAAGCATAAATGAATTTAAATGGTTAGTGGGGAAGTCACCATCATATTATTACACTCAATGGCATGCAAGTTTGGTTCGTTTATGTCTACTTCTTGATTGGATGACAATATTTTTTTTCATAAAGTAAAGAATTATGCCCTGTTTTGATCTACTCAATAATTTGTTGCTTTATTTATTCTTAATTTCTTACCACATACAGATTCTTGATGCTTTGATCTTGGACATACCTATTCGTATCCCTTTGCCACGAACGACCCTCTCTAGTTTCTCTCTCTTACTCTTTCTGTATGTGTCGGGGTTGATTCATTATATTTTACTGGTTAGGTGATAATATGGAGACATGCTAATGTGTGCCAGTTTTCGTTGAGTGGGTGAAAAGGAAAGACGATATATTAGCCCATTTTGATTCGGGGCGAATTTTAAGAAATTTGAAGAAAAATGAGTGAATAAAGTTAATTGAATATGACTCTTATTTTTATATATTTATTTTATATATAATAAAATGCGAGCAGAATAAGTTAGTGAAATATGAGATCTATTTGTTATAAATAGTAAAACTAAAATAAGATATTTTATTGTGAACGTCAATTTTTAGCAAAATGAGACATTTTATCACTAATAGAGGAAGTTTTTAAATATTTGACTTTCTTCTGGAAAATTTGCTATTAAGAAAGAGCCAAGACACAAAATAAATATATAACTCCGGTCTCCGTACGATTTCAAAAATTGAAAAAATATATAAAAAAAAATTCTAAGATATATTTAGTAATTATAAGCCAATTTTACGAACATTAATTATACGATATTTTATCAAACTTATTAACTCAAATAGTCGAATTAATGTGATCTCACTATTAATTTAGTTATACGCATATATTATAAGCGGAAAGTTCTTTTTTTTTTAATTATTAATACACTGGAAAATAAATATAAAAGCGTCCAAAACAAATAAATTATGGAACTGAAAGTATAAAGCTGCGTTTTTTAGTTCTTAATTAATTATTTAAGTGCATTCTTATAATCCAAAATCCTAACTTCTAGATTTTTGAATCAATTACCAAAATCTCTTTTTTTTATACGTAGATTATTACTATTTTTTTCCGTATCCGTCTCTGATCCCGTAGACACCTCTGCTAGCAGATCCATAAAATAATTTTAGGCAGTGAATTGTTCATATCATCAATAATGAATCCCAAAACGATGTTGTTTGACGAATTTATAAAAATCTACAGATCATGAAATCAGCCATAGCGTTTCCGACAACTCTAAGAGAACATTAGACCTCCTAGCAGTTAAGGAGGTCGGCCGACCCCTCCCGCCCGTAGATCTGCTGTATCGAAACAATCTCATGAAAGGGAACTAAAAGATTGAAAAGAAAGAAAAATGATGGGAACGAGTATATTAAAAGCAATTTAAGATCACCATTTACTCCCAAATATTTTATGGACTGATTTTTGCAGTCCCCCACTCTCTCATTTCTTTCTGCTCCATCTCTTTTTCTCGTCGTTCACTTAATTTATTAAATAAAACGTGTATTTCATGGATGAATAAATCATTTATAATGCTTTTATATAGGAAATTAGTGCAACATTGATGACCCCTCTACTATAGTCCATACACAAGTCTAATGTTCACATTTAAAATTTCAAATATAATTTCATGATCTTATTAAAATATATACAATCTGGATTCTCACATGTGGAATGATCTTGTATATATAATTAAATAATATATATTAAAGATTAGTCTAGATAGATAATAATAGTATAGACTGGTTCATACGTCGTTTGCTATAATGAATGAGAAAATTGAGATTTCCTAAAGTTCTTGATTATTTTTATAATTTGAGATAATTTACTTGATTCATATCATCGGAGAAATCTTTCAGATGAAAATAATAATACTCAATTATATACATATTGCTAATAATAGAACTCAATTAAAACTATTATTGGTTGTAAGTAGTTGCATCACTCAACAATCTTTGCTAAAGAAAAAGGCAGTCACACCCCTAAGACTGATAATGTGAGTATTAATTATGAGCCCACCACCCTTTTGGACAATATTGATCTAATTAAATGAAATTACTTTTCTTGGCTAAAAAAATATTCCCATTCCTAAGAAATTTTTTGAAAAATACTTTGCATTAAAATAAATAAACGAGGAGATAGATACATACTGAATTCGGGCATACATAAGGAGACAACAAGGCCCAATGGCTCGGCCGGGGGCCGCGCCTCGGGAGGCCATGCCGTCTGCGCCGCCTTATTTGGACTGAAAAGGGGCGCAGCCGAATAGTTCGCAACCGCCGTGTAAGGCATAAAACGAGAATAGGGAGCTCAGCTATTCTTGTGCTTCCATGGAATAACACATAGAATGAAATATCAGTTATTCTTTTATATTACAAACTGATATATTTTTGTATTAATAAATCATTCTACTCCTAATATAAGAAAGTATTAGTAACTAATTAGTTTAAATAAATATTTTTTATATTTTAGTTCAATTTAAATTATTGATTTTTATATGATTTATAATTGTCGTAACAGAAAGCATTATTGTGAGAGTGAAATCAAGTTAATAGAAGTTCGATTTGGGCATATTCACGAGTTACACATTTTAGAAGTCTTTTAGGCAAAATAGGCTAATTTAAGAGTGAAATCAAATTAATAGTAGGTAAAAATGACTAATTCAAGAGTTCATTAAACTTTTAAGTTTTGAGTTAGACGTAAAATAGGCTAAATCAAGAATTAATTCAATTTAAGTAATAAATTGAAGGAAAAATATACTAATTTAAGAGTAAAATCAAGTTTACTTGTGAGTCATGATTCAATTGCAAAGGCATTCTAATTCAAAAGTTCCATCAAACTAAAGACTAATTTATCAAATTCTTTTAAAATCTTAATAGCTATTTTTTAGTTTCATTATATAAAAATGACTATTTTAGTAGTTTTCATAAAAAAATACTCTATTCATTCGCCATTAAAAGTCTCATTTTGCCATTTCGAAACGTCTGTCATTATATGTCCCATTTGACTTTTACGTTTCTTAAAACTCGCGTCGTTTCCAAATTGAACATCTATTATCAGACGGAGAAAGCATTACTTAACTAACACATAATCTTCTATCTAGTTTTACTTCTTCGTTTCCTAAAAATATTCACTACTTGTTGGACTTTAACTTACGAGAAGTTAAATAAATGAATATCTAAAAATATAACGTTGCACTCAATCATTGAAACACATAAATGCATGCAATAATTTAATTTCGTCCCAGAAATAAAATATGTGTAGAGAGACAATAGTTACTTAACCATTAGTCAAAGTTCACACAAACCGAGGTGACGGCAATAATTTATACAGGATTTCAGAAAATAATTTACTGACAGGTTGCTGTGTTTATTTTTTTTCTTTCATATTTTAACATTTTACTTTTGTTTGAAGAATAATTATGACAGAAAAGATGAGAGAAGTCTCCTCCAATTAAAGCCTTGTAGAAGGAATCATCAACAAGAACATGATTAATTATTAATTAGTGGATTATAATTGAGTTTTATTTAATTGCAAGATACAGACAGTAATGTCAGAATTTTATTGTATAATTTTGATTAATGCTGAAGAATAAATATATAAAAGAGGTTTGATGTTTCCTTGTGATCCAAGAGAGATTTATAATTATTTAATTTGTTGACCTGTAATTGCTCTTTTTTGAATTTTAATTCTGAAAAAAGAAAATTAGCAATTTGCTTGTTCAATTCAAATGGAATCAATCAGCAGTTGATTTTTGAAAATGAAATTATTCAAACAGCAAATGTCAGTGCATTGTATATATGTTGGAAATGAGTGAGTAATTTCATTAGGATATTTTTATATTACTAAAAAATAGTTTAATGAGCAAAAATATGTGTGGAAGAAATTTGGTTTTTTTGGAAGATAATAAATATATGGAGTTTCTACGGTTTACAATTACATTGAGAAAAATAGTACTCTCTCTGTTCGCGAATGGTACGCAACATTGACCGCTGCATTTAAGAAAATAGTTGGTGAATATTAGTGAATGTATTTTTAGTAGATAAAGAGTATAACTATAGATCTCACTATGTAGAAAAAATGTAATTTTTTTGATAAATAAAAAGTGTTTGTAATATTAAAATATAAAAATTACAGTGTGGAGTCTCAGGTTATGCGTAAAAAGGAAAATAATATATTTATATATTTTTTATGGACACCAAATATAATATTTATTACATACTATTCGGGGATGGAGCGAATATATTATTTATCGATTATCCCAATTCATTACAACTTGCCATCTAAATTTTATGTTTGGTGCCAAACTAAATGTCAAGTGCCGAAAATCATGAAAGGAGAAAATAAGAAAATACATTTAATAATAACACTCAATGTGGCATTTTTTGCCAGATTGCCCAGAGAGAAAACTTCTGAAATAGAGAAGCAGGAGAGGCTATAAACATCTGGTAAATGTACAACTTTCACAAGTAAGCATTGTCTCACTGATGCAAAGTAAGCATATAGATATGTTGGTTCAAGAATGACTGAGTAAAATGGAACAAAAATATATACATCACCTCGGAATTCTTAGAAACGTAACTCAATACGCCACAAGTATGTACGCTGTGCTAATTGACGCGTCCTCCTCCTCCAAGTAGAAGCGTATAATGCTACACAATCAGAAAATTCGGAGTCTTTAACACAAGGCGGTGATAAACTATGGAACACGTTCCAGGACTCGCTGCAATGCTCTTTTAATTCCATCTTGATCAAGTGAGGTTACCAGTTGTATTTCTTGCACCTGAATCAAAGGTTTTGATTATGATGTGTAAAGATTAATGTAAATGTGTGTGACTCTGAGAGAGAGGTAGGGAGAGAATGCCTGTCTTCCAGCTCGAGCAAGAAGTGTGTATTGATCGCCTGTTGGGGGTGCCTGTCAGATAGTGATACATTTGGAATGAGTAATAAAAGATAGAGAGAAAAGATTTGCAACAATAACCTTCTCTGGCACTGAAACTGAAATTTAGAAACAAATTAGCATTATCAAAAGCTATTAGAAGATTAGATGGGTAAATTTGTTCATACATTTGACAGCCAAAGCTGCAGATCTTGTGAAACTACCCGCTTCTCAAATCCTTGCCGGCTGATTTTCACATCATTAATGCTGGAGAAGGGAAACACAGAGCACAGTCAAAAAATTGAGACTGGTATCATGTAGTACTAATAATACGCCTCATTCTTGACTATAAAGGGCCCAAGTATCTCACTCACGAGGCCGTTTTCATGAGTTAGTTGAGACAAGCCTCTACTCTATCCCTCTCACTGTTAACATGTTATTGCTAGTTAACATTTATCACTGGGACTCAAATCACTAGATTCTGCCACAACATCATGATTTTTGTACAGAAACTAGTCTTGCAAAAAAAAAAAAAAAAATCTCTCTGAAACCAATATATGTATAGGTTCACCACTCTTGTTAGTGAAGGCAGAGGACAAAGCAGCAGGACGTGAGAGAAAGGTGTTCATTTCTGTCTTTTCCTATGGGAATGAAAGAAACAGAAAGTGAATCACAGTACAAGCATATAACATGATTCTAACCGTACCCATCTTCCTTCAAAAGCTCTTTGATAATCGTGTCAAGACCAGCAAGAGGTTCTATAGCAAAATGTTCGCTTCCATTTAAGGCTTCAGGATCAACTGGGGTGTCCTGGTAAAGCACAAAAATCATCAGTATTTGCATAAAGTCAAAGTTTGGTTGGGAGAATAGGTAAGTTGGACAAACCTGAGGAATAACTTTGTCTAAAGTTTCCAAGAGGGGATCTTCCTCCAATTGTTTTATTGACAAAGTGATCCTCGACTTCTCTCTGCAACATGTTCCCGATTTCACAAAAAATAGTAAATATATCTTGCACACAAGTATATATCATTAGATACAGTCACTTCTGTGAAGAATAAAGAAAAAAAAAAACAATTCATTTGAAAACTCCTGTCACAATGCGCCATTAAGGTCGTGTGACTCGTGTCTTCTAACTTATGGTACAATTGTTCGGTCATGATAGGTCATTATATATCTCTAAGTCAATTTATTTGAAGTTTCATGCTTATAAATTTGTAAATGTTTAAAGGCATATAATGATTCCAAGTTTCTCTGAATTCCATCAGCTAGATTAAGCGATTAAGCCTAGCTTAACAGTAGACAAGGCATATAGAGAAGTGTCACTGCAGAACCACACCTATCTATGTTTACAATTTTGACTCTCACTTCATCACCCTCGAATAGGACGTCTCTTACATCTTGCACTAAATCCCATGACACTTCTGAAACGTGCACAAGTCCTGTGAGGTGATACAAACCTGTAAAGATGCAGAAGTAGATTTCAAACTCAGGTACAGAATTGCAAACTGAATTAATTGGAAGTAACTCAGAAATACATACCGTCCGGGAAGAGCAGATGAACAAAGGCGCCATAATCCTCTACAGACCCCACCTTAGCTTCAAAAATGTTCCCCACATTCAGTTGCGGAGAGAACTTAGACCAGCTGGCTTCCTTCTCTGAGAAGATCAACTTCCTGCTCTCCTCATCAGCTTGGATAACCTAAGAATTGAGGATATCTTCTAACTTGTTAACAGTTTCATCTAAATTAGTTTGCGATATTTCTAAGGTTCTTGAAAGTCTTATTGAAGAAAATATTTCTAATATAGAAGGTCATATAGCATGAAAGATTTAATCACTATTATTGTGATCAATGATTCGCGAGTATCACTTCTAATGCTTTTCCCAAGTAGCATTTTATACCAGCTCTCTTTAATGTACAGCACTTTATAATAGGAAAAATCGATTTTAGGTCCTTCTACTTATATCGTCTTTTTTTAATTAGGTCCCAATACTTTATTTTGCTAAAATCAAGTCTACATTAACATCAAGTCTCTATACTTCAGTTATGTTAAAATCAAGTTCTCTGTGTACAATTTGGGTATTGTATTTTGATTTGTGTTGAAGTAGGGTTCTTGTGATTGTTGAAACAAGAGCAAGCACCTAGTTTCAACATACAGGAAAGCATAGACTTAGTTTACAAATAAAATTACAGCTACACGATTCAAAACAAAATAAAAGTTCATAGACTCTATTCTTACAACGAAAAGTACAGGACCCATACGCACTTTATCCCTCCATAACAATGCAAAATATTAATTTTTTAAATAATATGTACATCGCTGAGATTGTAACCAACTTCTTTGCCCCATATATCTAAATTTAAAAACAAATAAAAATATCTTGACTTTGAATACCTTCAGATCAGAAATCAATTTAATCTTATAACATAAAAGTGATACTTTAAATAGTAATATATCTCAATTGAAAAGGAAATCAAGCAAACACTCATGGCATTAAATCTCAACTGTGATTTGAGACTAAACAAAGTCTATGCTATAATATTTAGCATCATCCAAGAAAGAGAAAAGGTATGCATCAGTAAAGAACCCCTTACCTTCACAGAGATAATAGAACCTACCAAAGCTCTTGCAATCTCTTGGATGGACTTTTTGGGTTCTGCATGAATTGAATTTATCA
>JAYDZE010388914.1:0-17082 GCA_034509125.1 Monilaria moniliformis
TATATATATATATGCCACATATTTTTTTTTAAAAAAAACGAACTTTTACGTTTTATTGCGTCAAAGTGGCTAATTTTTACAATTTTGGTAATAAAAATGGTTACTATTTTTGTATATGAGCGTAAAATTATACCATCAGTTCGATATTATTACAATTCATACACCATAATATGGGAGTCTATGGTGGATTTCGGTCGTATATATGCATATTGCTATTTAAAATCACAAGTCTGTGAGTAGATTATTGCTTTTACACATTCAAATATGTTATTTTTGCACTCAGAGTTGAGGTTCTTTATCCCAATTTTAATGTATCAATATGTGTCCCATTGTCGACTTTTTAATTATTATATTTCTTCAATTTCAATATGTTAGTTTGATTTAGTTTAATTGCATGATTACTAATTAAAGGTTATTATTCAAAATACAGTCAATGATTATTTTTTATATTAAATTTGCATTTTTAGTTCAAAATGACTATTTGGGTTGATTATTTCAAAATTGAGTATATGATTTCTTTATTTTCAATTTTTTGCACAAATGTCAATTATGATTCATTATATTATACTCCATTTAACTATTAAAAGTGCACAACAACTGTTTTATTAGGCATCCACAAAAACCGTATAATTTTCATTTTTTGAACATTTCTCCTTATAACTTACCCTCACTAATACTCCTTATTGAATAAAATAATAATAATAAAGTCTACCTATAGACTATAACCCATCATTTTATCCCATTATTTGCCTTTACTTACAATAGCCAAACATTTACCTAACATTTCATTCAAATTTATGTCATCCTCAATATTATACAATTTTGGTGGACGAAAATAATTTTTTATTAAATTATATATTATTATAATAATAAAACTAATAGTAAGATACGGATGATAAGAAGATGAGATCCCATGTGCTATTTTTTTGCAAAACAAAATATTATTTGAATGCAAAGTATACACGATTTACACACTGGCACGACATTGTTGTCTCAGCATTGTCATGCAATTTACTTTATTGGAATCATTAACGATCAAACGTATGAACAATTTTTTTTTTTTTTTGTGAGGATCATGTTAGACAAGATTGCATTTGCAGCTCAAAAATGCAAGTGAAGCAGCCACCATTCAACATTCACCAAAGCTGGATTCAAATAATATATATCCAAAAGGGAATTTTGGATGATTTTCAACACACAACAGAAACTACTAATGATTTTATTTACCAAACTCATAGATATAATAGAAACGTACAATGGTTACAAGGATAATTTAAATACTACGAAAACGGAACTTGCACAAAGGAGCTGTTGAGATTGCTGATAGCTAACCCGAGTTGGATGGGTGAGATCCGGTCGCAGAAGCAGGCTTCAAGCTGCAGTGTGGAAGCAGCCGAGGTGGCCTTTATTCGCCTCAATGGTAACCCGACTCACCCAGCTCTGCGCCTCTGCTTAGAACAACGTTTCTTGTCACAAGTCCGTCCCCTCCACCAGCTCTCTTCTGTACCTCAGCAGAAATTTGCAAGGAAATAGTAAGGGTCATTATGCAGCACCCTTTTATTCAAAAAATGCATCATAATCCGGACAACGTTTTGCTTGTGTGGTTGAAGGAAATGAACGTGATGGCATTATGGGAACATTTGAACGTGAGAGGAAGGATGAGAGGAAGTACCAAGAATGGGATTTCTATTCACGGGGTTCCACCAAGACATATAGTGGCTTGCCATTCAGCAATCGCCGTTCCTGTACAAGAGGAAAACGTGCTACTCGTTGAGAAAAATTTAGTAACTAGACTTCATAATTCAGGGACCTTGGCCAGAAAGCTCGTTTCTATGTTTTGAAGAAGCAGCAATTCTCATTTCACACATCTTACAAAGTAAATCAGCAGTCATAAAAAATTGAGTGCCTTGCTCAAATCTTCACATTCAAATGTGAAACAAAGCCAAGAATGGGGTCCCTTTGTCTGGTTCACTTAATATAGTCCTTCAGTTATCTAAAATCTAACAATTGGTTGTATCATACCATGCTAAAAATCGACAACAATTTCCTTTACAACAGATAGCACCTAAGAAGCAGGGCGATTTAATTTGTAAGAGTTGATGTAAAATTTATGATTCATATACTAACAATAGATTCAGCAAAATCTACCTGTTTTTGATAGTAAGTGATATTATAAGCAAAGGATTTCAAGAATGCACTTAGAAACTTATCAAGATGAGATGCGATGAGAAGAAGTGGAAATGTCAATAACCTTAAGCTCTGGTAACCCGATAACGCATGCACACTCTACGACTTCAGCACCGTTGCGTTCTAGCCAACAGAAACAGCAATAGCCACAGTGAGTTTAAGCAGTAAATCATATACAATGTATAAACATAAACAGAACTTTGGGACCTCACCTAGAAGCCTTATGGCTGCAGAAAGAGTCCCTCCTGTAGCCACTAGATCATCGATGACTAGTGCTCGTTCGCCTGATTCAACAGCACCAACGTGCATTTCCAGACAATCTTTGCCATATTCGAGCTCATAAGCTTCAGCAATCACTTCACCTGGACAAATAAAGATCCCTATTAGTTATAATCCAGCTTGAATGGTTAAGCTAACTCGATTTATCAGCTTCTATACATATCATTACGGTGATTATTCGACTTGATCAACTAATGCACACCGAAAACATCTAGCTCCCATGTCTTCACACAAGCATAATTCAAGAGGAACCTAATGTGTAGGCCATCATCAAACATAATCTACTAAATCTGAATCTTAGTCCATTTTTCAGCTACAAAATTGAAAGAAAAACCTTCAAGAATCCATTTATTGTCTACGAGAATAACGATTCCTATTCAACGATGAACCATTGGAATAAAATAAATTTCTGGGATTTCATTTGAGGTATCAAAGCTGTGATCTTTAACTAGATTTCATGCTGTAATTATTTTCAAATATTTCCCACAAGAAAGTTACCTGGAAGCTGTCCTGGTTTACGTAGAGGAATGAATTTAGCCCCAATTCCTAATGCTATCGAAGGAGCAAACATAAACCCTCTTGCTTCAACTCCTACACCAAGATTCAGCCATAATTAAACTATTTGAGCAAGCACTTAACGATACTGAACAAAATCCAATTAAAGATAGTAGTGAAAAAAGTTAAGGTGAGATGTACAACTTTTGAATCCAATAGTACTACACTTCATGAGCTCAGAATGAGAGAGAAAAAAGAGCAAATCCCCCTTTTCACCAAAAGTTTGAAGTTCAATCAACCTTAGAAAAGTGCATCATCTTAAAGAAGATTGAAAAGGTCAACTTTTGAGCAAACAACATCACCCCATTATAAAAAATAACAATGAAATTTTATTATATAAAAAAATTACAGAAAAATAGAATTATTACCAGCAACAACAGAGATATCCATGTCTCGGTATCTATCGACAAAGATTTCGACAGTGTGCTTGAAGACCTTGTGATTTGAGACAAGCGTTGTAATGTCTTGAAACATAATTCCTGCCAAAATATTACTATTATTAAAAAAGAGTACTAAAAAACAATAACAAAAAAGGAAAAAAAAATTAGAAAGAAAGAGACAAGAAAGCATAACATGTTGCAAACATATTGAACAACCAAACAACACAAATTTTTCTTAGTACAATCCCACTTAGAATTTACATGCATACAAACCTTCAAGAAAAAAAATGGAGGAAAAACCTGGTTTAGGGAAGTGGGGAACAACAGTAATGGCATCAGAAATGGCCTTCAATCTTGGATCACCCTTTAAACCATTCTCGGCTGCAAACATCTTTTTGCTCAGCAATCCTTCTTTTACCTTTTCTCTTTCTCTCTCTAAATTTTCTTTTCAAAAAAAATAAAAGATAAAAGAATTTCTTGGAGAGGTTCTTGTGTATATTCCTCAAATAAATGTAAAGAGGGTTGGAAGAGAGAGAGTGAGAAAATCTATGTATTAAAGAGTGTATCTTTGGGTTGGTGGACAAATGCTCCACTGAGGAAGATCCAGTAGCTCAGTGGTGCTATAATTTATACACCAACTTTTTTAATGTAAAATAAAATAAATATTAAATTCTCTGTAAATTTACAGAAAAAGGCTGGTATCCGATGCATTTGATGGATTCTTACTTCAATGCATTTTGTCTGATTTTCTGGTACCTAAATGTAATCACTTATGTTTAGACAAGAGACAGTGAGGTCTTGTCACACAGTGAACATGACAGTCATGAGAAACCCACAAATTATTATTTTTGGGTAATTTGTAACATGGGACTAGCCCTCTTTCTGTTAATTCACAGGTGTCGATTAATGAATGAAACAATGTGAATAGCCCTATTTTCACAATTTATATTAATATAAATTATTAAATAATAAATTTTGAATATGATACCCTGTGGCTTGGAGCCTAGGATAGCAAAAGGTAGGGTATCCATCTCTTGAGCATTTTCTAAATCTTAAATTTGATTATAAAAGACAACTTTATTGTTAGAAATATTGGATGCCCCACTGAATAAATACCCATTTACATAAAATTATTTGGGTATTATACAAGTACATATACAAATACATGTCCAAATATAATCATAACACTAGCCAAATCAGTTACAACTTACAAGTATTAATTTGACAATCCAAACCTATTTGACACTTAGGCAAATATGTGCTATTAGAATTTAGTAAAGATAGGTATCCAGCTGCAAAAACATGACTCGTTATCATTCTTATCGTGACAACGCAATGTTTTCAGTTACATATTGAATTGTGTGTGAGAGGGTTGATAGAACGTAACATTAGTGAGTAGACGATTACAATGAAATTTCTCGGAAACTGATCCAATAAAATTTATCAATGAAGAAACCTAAATGGCGATAACTTGAAAATTTGAATTGTAAACTCGTCGAATTTGGACATTTTTTAATTAGAAATTTGAAAGACCGTATACTTACTAGGTTCTGTAAAACAACTCAAATTACAAATTAAATCAAAAGCGATTATTCAAATACCAATTTTATCCTAAATTAAAACCCAGATGATTTGGAAGATGAAATTAGGGCAGCTGTTGGAGCGAATCAAAAGTGGTAGGGCAGGAGATGCATGCGCGGTCCCTCTTATCGGCTGACGTGGTGGTCGAGTCTAATCAGCTGACCTCACCGTCGTTGATCTATCCACATGGGCCCGCTCTCCCAATGTGTGGTCAGGATCTCTGTCAGCATCTCTTTTTTCATTATTTTTTGATTATTTTATTTAATTGTATTAGGATGCCGTGATGGCACATGCCATCAGTTTACTATTTTTAATTTACTCCGTCACATACAAACTGTATTTTTGTCATGCCATCACCATTCTAAATCACATGTTTATCTTGTAAACAAATGAGTTGTTTAAAGATTGAATTTGTTTTTTATTTTATTTTTCTACATATTTTGTTGGTTATTCTAGTTTTTACTCAATCTCTCTTTCTCTTATACACACATTAAAATCTTTTTTTTTAGGAAAAAAAAACAATTTTATTTAAGCACACGCGTACAGAAAAGGAAGAAGACCCTCCACAAAACTCGAAGTTCATCCCAAACATATGCATTACCAAACATATTTTAGAATATCATGTTGAATTCATAGTTTCATACTAGTTAGTTAGGCCTGTTTTTTAATTTATTTATTTATAGATGTGTTGTTTTAAATATTTTGAAAATCGGATCGGATCGATCGGTTAAATCGATTAGGGCGTGAATCGATGTGTTTTCTGGTCCGATTCAATTATAAAAATCTCTCAACTATTGAACCATTCCGAACTGAAAAAATCGGCCGATCTGGCCGGCAACCGCTGCTCGTTTCAACCATATTTTGGATATATTTTAAGCATTTCTTAAAAATGATTTTAATTTGTGTCTAATGGTCGGGTTTGATTCATTGACCAATAATAAGGTTGAAACTCCTTATTTATTGCATTACAAGCACTTTTATGATGTATTGTGAACTTGAAAGCTTGCTATGTATAAAATATTAAATTATTTTGCCTACACTAGCTATTGATTCTTGTTTGATATTGAGGAGCAATATCTCATAATTTTTACTAAACACGTGATTTTTTGACTATTTTTTTTGTCAACTTCATTAGTTAATATTTTTAATTCTTGAGAAATGGTGGTGTGTGTTATAATTATATGTAAAAATTAATTATTAACTTCAAATACGCACATGAAGCGCGATGTGTTTAACTACAGACAATTGTATCAAAAAGTAATAAAGCACAAACTCAAAATTGATAAAATAATTCATGCCCGCTGGTTAAATTATAAAATCAAGTTACTATCTAATTTTTGTAAAAAAGTAATTAATTAATATTATATTTTTTGTATAATATATATTTAATTATATTTGATACAATATTTCGATTCAATCAATGATCAGACTAGTCCGACAAATTGAACCATAAATTAATAGTTTCGTCAATTCACTTACTGGTCCAATTTTTAAAATATTATTTTAAATATTACTGGCCCACAAAGTTGTATATTAATTAGAAAAAAGAAATCTCAACAAACACACGACTCATGACGTGTTTCTTGCTTATCAATAAAAATTGGACAATGATCATTGATTTGTTTATATCTCCTAGAAGTCTGCAAAATATCTAAGTAAGATCATGCTTCGTGAATTTATTAATTATTTGAAAGATGCGTCTCAAAGTCGTCGAAATTCATAACAAATACTTTGTTTAAATATTTATTTTTTGAGGGGATTTTGTTTATATATTTTGTTTCATATTCTTATACACCAAAATATTATCACGTTATATCATACGAATTGAAATTCATAAAACAATATTTATACTTACACCCAAATATAATCAAATATTCCAAAATATTATAAATATACAATATATTGAATATGAGTTTAGACGTCTTACGAATCTTGAGATATGAGATATTTTTACATATTTTTTTGTATATTTTGAAAAATACGCAACAATAAAGCTGGTTCATGTCCTCTAAAATAAACGTAATTTCTTAATCGAGTTGCAAGAAAAAATTGCGAACACGATTAATTAGTTGATACGCTTTATATGTTTGTTTACATTGGTGTATAATTTTGCTTTCCCCATATTCGTATGTAGATAAACTCGAAATACTCTTGATTGAGATCCATCCCGATGGATCACTTCAACCAATTCTTTTTTCTAGTTTGATTGAGATCAAGATTCTCCCTCTCTTTTCCTAATCAAATTAATGCAACTTTATCCTATCAAATCTTGTGCAATATTCTCTTCCTATTTATCTATCGAACTACTTTCAATTGGCCCACCAGTCAAAATTTAATTTTCACGTTTATTTGGATTAATAATGGTTCTCTATGTATTTATATGATTATGGTGACTCGAACTTCCAATCTATTAGTTTGAGAAAAGTATATTATCAGTTAAATTGTACTTCATTATCACTATTGAGTTTAATTATTATGAGATGCATAACAACAATATAAGAAAAGAAAATCTTTTATTATAAGGAAAGATTATGAGTAATCTATTCTTTGATTACCATTTTGGCTGATTATTTAAATTGCAAATTGAGTTAAAATAGAATTAATACGTGTCAGTAATTCATTGACCACCTCTTCGATTTTCTGACCAGAAGATCTTGTGTGGACCTACAAAATATTGCCTCCCACACTTTAAATAAATATATCCACCCTTACACGAGTCAATTCGATGCCATGAACTATTGTAATAAAAATTAAAAAAACGCATCCTTTTTATTTAAACAGTATTATTCCAAAACGAGGCTACTATATGCATATGATTCGTAGATACATATCTAACTTTTTGACAATTTGATATTGATGTTTGAATGTTAATAAATTTCCTAGTATACTGTTGGTCCATAAATGTAAATAAATTATATATACATAATTGGATTTTTTAGGTACTTTATATTTAAAATTAATTTATAAATATTGGTTAATTTATAATAAATTAATATATTACATATTTATTCTCTTTTCGTCAAAAAAAAAATTACATATTTATCATTCTATAATAATTTAGTAAAAAATTAACTTTTTCAAATTTAGATATATGTAGATCTAGGAAAAGATTAACTTTTATATTGGATATCTACATATTTATTTTCAAATCAATTTTTCAATTATATCTTTAAAAATATAATATGGGTAATTTAATAAGGAAATAATATAATTAGTAATAAAATCAATTTAAATAAAGTCGATCCAATTCAATTTAAAATTTAAGGGTATTATGTATGTACAATTTATGTACATTTATCTTTTCTCTTTAGTAAAATACTCTAGGAAATACCGGAAAATATAGAAACATTTTGTAGTATTAAAAGTAGGGCCCATATTTGGATTAATAATAATGAGTGTAAATTTCTTAACATAGAAAAATATAATCACGAAATAACACAAAATGCTCATGTCTCTTTTAAAAAATCCGAGCGGTGAAGATTTTTTCTGTAAGCAGAGAGATCTAAAAATGAAATTTCACTGTCCCCCGTTCCAAAAAAACACAAAATGCCCATATATTGAAATGACCAAGTTGGTTTAGTGACAAATTGTAGCAGACATAAATTTGTGTGTGTGTATATATATATATATATATCATATAAATTTATATAAAGAAATGAATGCATTTTGGAGTGGGTGTTGAGTTGAGGGGTTGCAGTGAGCGTGGGTAGCAAATAGACAGCCAAATATTGAAATTTGGTTAGCTTGAAAATCAAGGGACCCACCCGGCAAGCAGAAGGTACAACCCTGTTGAAGCGCACGCGTGGTGTAAATTGTCAAGCATCATCGCCTAATTATTAACTCAACACTAGGCCCCTCCATTCCCACTTTCTCTATTCTTTTTGCAAATAAAATACACACACCATATTTTGATATAAAACAATAATCCTTTTGTATATTTTTTTAGATATATACATTAATATTAAATTCATAATCTATATATAAGGAGTAGAGTAAAGGACTTGTTAAAATAGACTTGTGTAAGCCTATATATATTTTACAAAATTAATTTTTTTTCACCAAAAATGATGACAATATTTAGTAATGAAATTGTTGCAAGATTTTCTCAAAGATTTGGGGATTTAGTGCTTTGGGTGGGAGTCAATGTTTATTGGATAGTGATGCATTGAATTGACAATCCCATCTCTATCCTTTTACTACCATGGCCCGCAATGATTGGTTTATGACTCTCTAAAACATAGTACTAATCCTAGGCTGAGGTTACCATGTGGTGAAATAGTTATATAGCCTCACGTTACACCCAAAGTTGTACTACATTTTTACGAGGGTGAAGTATCATTTGTACTATTGGTCATATATATAATAAAATATTATTTGGAAGCAAGTTATTATTACATGCAACACTAGATATAACATCTTGGTTGGGCGCATGGCCCGCCCGTAATGGGCCTTGAATCGGCTCAACTGCTCGTCGATGAGCTTCTGAATGGCCCATCTTGCCTTGAGCTGTTTCTTCAGCTTTGCTGCTGCACTCCTCTCTGCTCCTGTCTCCACGCTCCATATTTCTCGCTGGAGAATTCTTGAGCTAAGAAATGCAAAATTATTACATTTTTTAAGTAGAGAGAGAGAGAGAGAGAGAGAGAATGCATGTTTTTCTGCTGCAGACTTATCATATCAGAGGGTTTTTGGAAAGTTCAATGACACACAAACCATGAAAGAAGAAAGAAAAAAAGAAAGATTATTTAATCCACTTTCTATAATCTGCCATGTTTTTGTCGAGGAAAACGAGAAAAAAATAAGAAGTTACCAATCTGGAATGAATATTTAAAATGATGTACCCAAAAGAGGAAGAGAAAAATGATCAAATTCTAGAACAGAAAAACAAGAAATTTGACATTTCAATATGATAGCAATTTTCAAGAACTCTAGAAAGAAGAGAGGAACACGAGAGATTAGCACCAGAAACTCTGCATTTTCAAGAACCGATCGATAAAGAATAAAAAATTGCCTAGGTACATCAATTGCAGATTATAGAAAAATACAGGAAGCCCACATTTAGCATTTGTTTCAGAATCCAAACACCACACACACACACACACACACACACACACATATTTAGCTATGATTTTTCCAACTTGATTTCCATGAAAGACGTTCTCAATTATTTTTTTTTCATAAAAAAAAATTAGTTAGTTTTCTTCTATATTCGAGAACAAGTTAGGCATAATTCCAAGACTTATCTACACATCATATAACAAAACAAATACAACTTCGCAATATGTGCAAATGCGTGAGAGTTTCTTCTGTGTATATACGTAAAGAAACACATCAAATTTCACTTGAAAGCATCTCAAATACATTCAAACTTTACAAAATATTTACAAAAGAGTAGCAGAAATTTTGGACATAACAAACCTATACAGAATGATACGGAGAGACAATCAACGAGAACTTGTTATGGTGGTGCCTTCTTTAAAGATGATGCTAGCAACTTTTGGCGGGAGCCATGTTGGGTTGCCATTACTTTGGCCCTCTTGATTGCTGCTGTCGGCCATCTGCTTCCGGTTCCTACTACGTTTATACACTAGCCCTCCAACAACGTTTCTTCCGACAAAGGTGCCGAGCTTTGTGGCCGTGAATACACCAAATGCGATTGCCAGAGGTCGCACTGCCCAGTGAAAATCTTCAGCCAGTTCGTACTTCTCGGAAAGACCAGGACACGTGTCAAAGGAGACACGCTCCACTTCCTCGGGATTAGCCAAGAAACAAGTGTGTTCGTCTCCAAGAACAAACCTTCCTGGGAATTTAACCTCCAGGCACCCGTTTGGAAGAACGCGTGAGATTCTTCCACTCGCCCAGGACCCTCCCCTTTTATGAGGCCACTCGAATTGGGGAGTGGTGATGCTAGCCTTCAACCTCACGAACTGCCCCACCGAGAATGGCTCCGCCATTCTGAGATCAGAGTAGTGTCCCCTCCATAGAGTTTCCAGCCCCAAGAAGCCGGCAGCAGCAGCTCCATCACGGTGAATGTAGTGCAAAATTCCAAGAGATGAGTGCTGCCCGTTTCCTTTTATCAGTCGCACCCAATCCCCTGATACAAGACCGAAGGTGACCCTCTCTATGGTTATGGCGTTCAGCCTAAGCTGATTGTGCATGTTAGGGATTTGCACCAGTGCGAAAGCATCCCTTTCGCCATCCTTCTCAAGTCCGACCACAACTCCTTCCTCTACAACCAAACTAATGGGCTTGCACGTGCTTATATCCTTTCTCGAACGAACTGTATCGCCAATCTGAAGGCGATCTTTTGAGAGGAACCATGTGCTATAGCCACTGCAGTGTGGCTTATTCACATTCAGATTGCTCCCCTGGTTACTCCATGAGCCGTCGCTGTAAACAGCCTTCAGCGAGCTGCAAGTCCAAATTTCTAGTTTGAGAACATCTAAAGAAATAGAAAAGTATGTGAAAACAGTCATTTAAATGAAACACATCAGCCAACATACACATGAACATAACTTCTCGGCATGTAGGATGGTCAGGGGGAGAGAGAGAGGGAGAGGAAGGAACCTTTCAAATGCTTGTAGAATGTCTGACATTAGAGGTCTGTTGCGAAAGTCATTCTCGAAACAGCCCTTCAGGACATCTTCTACTGCAGGAGGAAGACCACATGGAATGTGGGGCTTTTCTTGTCGTATTACAACTGCATGGTGCATCTCCTCTGGGGATCTCTCAAACCAGGGTGGAGTTCCAGTCAGCATTTCAATAATGCTGCAGGCGAAACCCCAAGAATCAGTCTCATAGGCTATCGGACCTCTCACTCCAGGTTGCCATTGTTCAGGTGCCATGTAATTGAGGGTTCCGAGTCTCACAGCTACTTGAGGATCACGCCAAGGAATTCCGAGAAGCAAGTAAGGGATCCCAAAGTCTCCAAGGACAACATGGTCACGTTCATCAAGAAGGAAATTATTCGGTTTGAGGTTCAGAACTAGGAGACCTATTTGGTGAAGTTGTTGAATTTCTTTGGCCAATTCAATACCATACCTGAGACGATTTATTATAAGTGTGGTCCTGAAGATTTTGAGATTCCTATCGAATATGTACAATGTTAATTACCTCAGAACATCGGCTAATGAAAGCTTTCCTCCATTCCTCTGCGCCATCCTGTCACCTACTGACCCCTCATAGGACTTTAATGCTATGCAGATCTGTCAAAAGAGACAATTATTATTTAAGGTTTTACAAAAACGACAAATAAGATCTCTTATTAGCAAACTAATTCACAATTCACAAAGAACATTAACCTTCCCGGATATGATAGAGATACCATGCAACCAACAGACACCTTGCAAGTTTTTGGACTTCGATTTTCTCCATAGTTCTTCGAACCTATGAAGAAACTCATTTTCGTGACCCTCCTTTATCGAATGTAACATCTTAACCACAACTTCATGATACTGATCATAGTCCGTTCCTGATTGATGATGCGTGGCCACCCAAACATCACCAAACAGTCCGTGGCCAATCCTGTATTTGAGCTTCAAGGATGCAGGATCAATATATGAGTTGGGCAGCGCAGGTGTAGCGTCAACAGTTCTTAACCGGTCGGGATCTCCATCATAAAGCTCAAAATCAAAATGGACTACCGGTGAGATTTGTTCAGCCATTACCCCTCACTGCAACGAAGGAATCATGTAATTGTATAGTAGAAAATTTATATATACTATGCAATTTATATCAGGATCATGAATGATTTATGGTGCCTCGCTGAGAAAAACCAAGTAAAGAAATTAGCTTATTCGGCATGACTGACATATACAACAAATAGCAGTATAGCACACACTTCCATTGCAGCTTCCTGCTCTAAATTTTTTTGAAGTCCCAAATACTAGAAACCATCACACCAATTTGAACACACTTTTCCTAATTTTGATAGAATTAGACCTTCTTTCTCATCATTAAAGGATCAAAGAACATAAAAAGGGAACAATGAGTTTGGATCATAAATCCAAACCAATTTCATCATATGAATTACATAATTTTCTGTTTTTCCCAACACAACAATTTACAATTTTTCAATAGCTGATTTTAACTGAATTGATGGATTCAGGCTTGACAATTAATCAGCAAAAGTAACAACATGCAATTGCCAACTACAAAAGATAAAAATTTAATTATATTCACACCGATCCATCAATAAAACGTCAGATATTTATAGGAATAAGAAAAGTAATTTCCCATTCAGCAATTAAAATCCAGACAAGTCATACCGTACACCGCTGAAGAGAGCAAAGCAGAAAGCTTGGATTATTTATTAATTTTTTAAATAAGAAAGAACTACAAGGCACACATACAGAGAAAGAGAGAGAGAGAGAGAAGGGGGAAAGAAGAAGAAGAAGTTGCTGTCAGTGGAGGCGTACCCGTCAAGTGAACACCGACAACGGTGGACTATTTTACTCTCCCCCTTTTTCTTCTCTTATATTGCCTTTTTTTATTTATTTATTCGTAATTATTCTCACTTTTGTTAGTTTATTTAATTAAAGTTTATTGTAAAAAAGAATAAAAATGATAGTGAGATGGATCAATTTCTCTTAATCATATTTTCGGGAGTTAATTGCTAATCCCCTAAAAAAATTAATTGCTAATTAAATTTCGACATTTCATCCTTGCAGTAAATTACTTAACTTTTAAAATGATTCAATAATATATCACCATTTCGAATTGAAAGAAATTCAGCTCTTTTAATTTTTTGAGCGAGTTTGAAGCTGAGATTTAGACATCCAGTATCGAAATTAAAGTTTGATTGAGGGCTTTTTATATCTATTATTCAAATCGTCGTTCTTTGATGTCAATTTTGATATTAAAAAAAATACTCTTTTATTAATAATTATTGTATATATTTATTTATTGAGAAGAGGGATTGTTTAATATTTTCACCTATAATATATTTATAAAAATAATTTTATTAATGTTCCTAAAAACATGGTATTGAGCAAGTCTCCATTTTTAATCTGCAAGGAGATGACAAGTCCAACTTAGTGTTTTTTCTCTTAAGATTTTTGCAGGGAAATGAAGTGAAATTAGACATCTGAAAACATCAGCTCTTTTAGGTGGTAGATTCAATAACAAAGCATCATTCACTACTACTTGAACTGATCCTACTCCTACCTAGCTGCATTTTGATGCTTCCTGAATCAGAATGAAAGTATCATTCTTGAATTTTCAGTTCAAGTCTCAAAACTTAGAGCATGAGAGCAACCCCTTGAAAGAAGCCGTTAATCTGGATTTGGGGTGTGGAAGCAAGTACCTTAGCTCTTCACTATCATCATTACATCTGAAAGGGAGAAAACCATGTGTTTCTTATCAATCCCACCGTTCATTACAAAATTGAGCACAGATCAAAGCAGATTCTATAAAGCTGGTATATAATTAATCTATAGAAACAATGAGGGTTTGAAGTTGTAAGAACATCTTCTTCAATTTAATCACCAACTTACGTTGAACCATGTTTGGACTTGACTCTCCGGTCCTTGGCCTGCTCTGGTGTTGGTGCAAGGTCTACTCTCAAATGCTGGATGAAGCGGAGCTGCAAGATCACGTGAAATGGTGAATCAAAGTGCTCTCTCGTACTCCATTCATTACATATCAGAATGTTATCCCAAGTTATGAGGTACTAAATGTGAGAAAACCTTTTTGGCTAATGCATACATCTGTTATCCCTTTCCAAGAGATCAGTTAGCATTCTATTATATATCAAGCAAAGATTTGAAAGCAGCATTTGAACAAAAAATGATGTGATGTATCCACAATCATAATCACGATCACAATGAGTGATGGAACAAAACCAAGAAAGGGAAGTTTCTCCTCTCATTTCAATACAAATTTCTAAGATGCTACTCTAAAACAGACACCATTTCTCCTCTCATTTCTTCTCTATAATCATAAAGAAGACATGCTGGAGAAACTTCTACAAGATGTAGTTATTTGCGGTGCTAAACAAGAAGATTATTTCTGTAACAACATTACTCTTGGAGACTGGTGACCATACCTGATCGCCATCTTTGATCCCGTATTTTTTAATGCAAGCAACGTCGTGGATTAGCTTTTGGCCTTCATAACACAAGCAGAAGTGGCTCCATACAAGGGCCCTGTAACAGTCAAAATTCATGAATCTTGGAAAGAGTTCAATCTATCAATTAATCCTTATATCTCCAAAAAAAATCATGAATCTTGCAACTGTCAAAAAGAGATTCTGCTGACACCATTGTCTATCAGAAGAGGCTCAAAATAAGGCCAAACTTCTGTGTTCTTTTATCACCATTTCTGCAATTCAAACAGCTGAAATTCCTTATACCCGTTTTAGTTGAGAGTACTACAATCTTGATTGTGAAAAAGAAAAGTGCCTATAGAGGAGGACAATTTTACAATTTTGGAGTAGTCAAAATCTTCAATTTCACCCAACACACATTTAAAAACAAAAAATAATAATAATTGAGAATTGTGGACAAGAAATAAAAGGGGCCAACTCAAATAATTACATCTTTATCATCCAACACACAAAATCAAGATCTCACAAAACGCACAACACAACACACACACAAAAATCTCAATGGAAACAAAACCAAAGTTTGTAATCTACCATAATCTTGTTCTTTCATCTTCAGGAAACTGATTGAACTCCTCCTCCACGGCAAATTTAAGCCCGGCCACTGTAGCATTTCTCGCTACATGAAGACCTGCAAAATCAATATTTTGTTGCTAAAATAAACCCTACAAAAAATAGAAAAAAATGGAAAGAGAGAATCAAGAAAAGGGCCATTTTTCATATTTACTGAAGGAAGAGCCGTCCAATTTAAGAACAGAGAGTTTGAGAAACTGCTGCTCCGGAAGCTTTCGATAGGTGAGAGTCCGGTTGTAAAGATAAAAAGGGATTAATTTTTTGGTGGGTCGATTTCTATTGTTCGTTTTAGGCAAAACCTTCACCATTAAATTCGATTTCAGCAGAAATATTGTACTATTTTATTCATCGAGTAGGAGGAAGATGAAAGAGAGGTGTTTTAATTGCAAATGTTTTTTTTTTTTTTCAAAAAAAAGGTGACCGTTATGTTTATATGGTTGTGTTTTGGATTGGAGGGAATGTTTGGCAGAACTTTTTATTTATTTATTTAAATCGCAAAAAATATTTTTCTCTATTTGGCGGATTTTCCTTGTTTGTATTGTAACCACTGTGGCCTTTGGGTAAACTCCTTTTTTTTTTTTACTTATTTGAAAAATTATGTTTCATATTATACTCTTAGTTTTATTCTTCTTGATAATGTGTATTGGTTATCATATAATATGAAAATGTCACACGTTCGTATAATTTATTTCAACTTCATCTATGCATCTGTATTGGTGAATCTTGGATCAAACAGACGTTATAAATCGAGTCTCGTGAGACTGTACTTATACGTTTTGATTCTAATATTAGTATTATTTGATAAAGTATAATCCCCTAAATAATTTTACACGTGTATAGATTGATGGTATTATTAGTACATATTTATATGTATTGACAGCGCAGAATGAATCAAAATGTAATTTAATAAGGTTTCGGTGATGTGAATTTAGGTTATGAGGAAAAATGTATCTTTTGAGCTAAGCACATTATTTTAATAAAGAATGAATGCAACAAAAATGCTAATAGGAATCAATATATTAAACAAATGACATAAAATGATTTTATATAACGATTTTATTTGCTTAAATCGTTTTTTATTTATAGGTTTTTTTAAAATTAAGCATGTTATTTTAAGAATCATCATTCATCATTCAACAATCACTCCAGGAAAGCACAGCAAACTCAATAATCGTTTCGATTCTTTCCAATTTACAGGATTCTGTTTCATGGCCAAATCAACAATTTAAAAAAAAAAAAAACTTTTTTATAAGTCATAGATAAGTGCTCAATCTCCAACACTCAAAACATTTTCGATTTCTTGTTTCTGCTCCTTCTCATCTGAGACAGATTCACAGCTGTCTTCTGCAGCAGGGCTCTTGAACATTTCATCACTTTCTAATGCAGCGAACTTCTCCTTGTCTCCTTTGAGCAGTTCCACCACCTCGA
>JAYDZE010389025.1:0-17080 GCA_034509125.1 Monilaria moniliformis
CAGAAATGTCCGAGATTTACGACATAAAATCTTGAACATGTTCTTGATACTTGTATGATATCATTACATAGTTGTATAAGTATCATTACATGTGAGACAAACATGTCGTCAGAACATGTTCAATTTTCGGTTACGTGGGATTGTTCAATTCCATAATTGTGATTTAATTTTCGGTTATGAAAAAACCGAAATATAGGAAATGAGATTTGATTGACTATGGATTCCGATTTTTATGGAAAAAATCGTGAGTTATGAGTGATTCATGTCCACGCATAATGATATGGTTAATGATTATTAATTATACATTCGTCTACGATAAATGATAACTTCTTCTATCGATAATAATTTCTGAGATTTTGTTGTAGATACATGGGATTGTTCAATCACATAACTGTGATGTAATTTTTGGCTATGAAAAAATCGAAATATATGGAAGGAGATTTGACTTTTTATGGATTCTGAATTTTATGGAAAAAATCGTGAGTTATGGGTGATTCATGTCCACGCATAATGATATGGTTAATGATGATTAATGATACATTCGTTTACGGTTAATGATGATTAATGATACATTCGTTTACAGTTAATGATAACTTCTTCTGCCGATAATGATTCTTGAGATTTTTTTGTCGATATGTGAGATTGTTCAATCCCATGATTTTTGGATTTTTCCTTAAATCGTGAGATTTTTTTGTACAATTATGTCATTCTATGATTTTTGTATCAAACAATAATGATATGTTTTTTCCTATAATCTAGTCCGTCAAATTCGAAATCCTAGGGTGTATATTAGTTCTTACTTATGCATCTAAGGGTTGTTCTCATTTTAACGCACAACTATATATATAGGATTGCACTAGGGTCAAACCACCTCCTATATTCGAACTAAGAGTGATTTTGATACGTTAGGTCTCGTAATCTATGGCCCAAATTCAATAAAAAAACGCTTCACTATAATTTATTCGAATATGCATCGTAAGCGTATTTTTTGGAAAACGAAAAAAATATGTCTAAAGATTTTTATATATCCTACGTGGCACGATTATATTTGTTCAGAATATAGCATCTGAAAAAAATTAGTACATAGATTCCGAAAAATCATTATATAGCTTAATATTGATCAATATAAGATACCAACGTTAAAATATAACTTTAAATAACAATCAGCATAATTAAACAAGTAAATCAACATAGCTTTACCAAGTAATCAACATAGCGTTACAATATAATCGTCATAGTCATAAAATATAATTAATATAACTTCAACAATAATCGGCTTAGTTAAACATGTAAATCAGCATATGTTTCACCAAGCAATCAACATAACATTACAATATAATCATTATAGTCATAAAATACAACCAATATAAATTTAAATAACAATCAACATAGTTAAACAAGTAAATCTGCATAGTTTTACCAATCAATCATCAATAGCGTTACAATATAATCATTATAGCCAAAAATATAATTAATATAGATTTAAACAATGATCAACATATTTTACCAAGCAATCAACATAGCTTGATAGTATAATCATTATAGTCATAAAATATAATTAATATAACTTTAAACAACAATCAATATAATTAAACAAATAAATCAGCATGGCTTTACCAAGCAATTAACATAACTTTACAGTATAATCATTATAGTCATAAAATATAATTAATATAACTTTAAACTACAATCAGCATAGTTAAACAAGTAAATAATATACCTTTACCAAACAATCAGTATAACTTTACCAAACAATCATTATAATGTTATAAGATATGTTGATAGTTATAACAATCATGATTTTTTTTTTCATGTGAATATATGCAATTAATATTTCATTAGAATCCTTACAAAATTACCTTTCATTTGATATATATAGTGTGAAAAAATAATTTAAATGGAGAGAGTTATGTGAAATTCAAAGTTTTTAGATATTTTAGTGAAAAGTGTTTATGAAAATCGCATAATTCTAGCGGAAAATTTGGGAATTACCATAACTGAAACATATTGAATGACAATAATACATTTGTCTGCTGTAATTAGGTAATCTATGCGGTGCCATGTGGCTTAATCTCATCCGTTATATGATTACATCTTACGGTCCACATTTGATCTCGGTTGAAATATAAGGAATGATTTTTATTTAAACACAACCCTTTATATATATACACATATTTTTTTTTATTCGCGTAATTAATTAGCGAATATGATGCTATGTACTATATATAATACATTCATACCCATGACAAATACATTCGTTAATATTTACATTTATCCTTTAATAATGATATAGTAGTACTAAAATTCTCTATTCACTTTTATTGCTATAATTGCTTTAATTATTAATTTCATGCTTGAGAGCATGACGTCCTATGTCCTATGTAGGTATCTTGTATTATTTGTTGAGCTACAACATAATTAATTAAGATTGGTAATTAGTTTTTTGGACTCGAAATTAACTCGTTTCTTGTTTAGTTGGGGCAATAGGGTGCCCTTTAACAACCAATTGATCTCCATTTTTTTTTTTTTTTGAGGTAATTGATCCCCATTATTTATGGGCGGCTTAATACATGGGTTTAATAACTTTCTATGACTTGACCTTCTTTTTCTTAAATTAGGAAGGATTTAGAAATTGACGGGAATAACTAAATTGAGAAATTTACTAATTCATGAACTGTATGTAACTTTTGATAGGGGGATCGATGATGATTCCACGAAATTTGGAATTCCATAGGATGATTTTTGTAATTTAATTATCACGCAAATCAAATTAAATCTGCCAAGAACAAAAATTCTTAGTTAGATAATTCGAAATCCAAGATCATGATATCTAAGAATTTGAATGTTACCTTTAATTGTAGGTCTTCTGTTTGCAAACGAGGGCTTGCAACTTCCACTACTCCTCCAATATTATACCTCGAATATTCTAGCCTATTACCTAAATTCAAGTTTAAATGTAGGGTGAACTACATTCTATCAAACCTATAGCTAGAGTGGAGAAAATAAATAAAATAGACGGAGAGACAACACGTTTTGGTGTGTTTCTCTGTATAATAACATACTGAATTTAATTCTCCACTCCCTTATTTATAGAATATGTAATTGGCTAGGTTAGGGATCCAAGAAAATTTATCCTAGGCCTCCCTATTGGGATTTTACTAATTAAATTGAGCCATAATTTAATTTAAGCACAGTAAAATATTATTTTGGACTACTATAGAAATTAATATTGACTTACCTGTCCAAATCCAAATTACGAATAACTTGTGCTTCATTTTCAATTAATTTGTTTCGTGTGTTTAAGATCTAATATCCATGAATAAATTTAAGCTTGCTGCCGACTTTAATTAATTAATATTAGAGTGGTCTAGTTCAAAAATATTATTTATTATACTGGAATAAATTCCAACCGGCCGGGTTTCGTATAATAAATTCTTTTTTCGAACACCTCTTGTGGATATTATTAACCTGATTCTCCAGGACACGATTCAATGCAATAACAATTCTAGCACCACTAGATATTAATTACCACTGCCCAAGATATCAGAATTCTTGGGTTAGGAAAAACTCGCATCTTTTGATAAGTCAAAGCAGTGTAATATTAATATCGTATGCTCAATGGTATATACAAAGATTCAGAAATAAATAATCACCGGGATCTCGTCTTTGAGTAATCAGCAATAAAGACTTATCTCAACGTTAATCATTCAGTGCTATACCACACCAGTGTCGTTAGTCTCCAAAGGTTTGAAAACTTTCGGACTGACATTGCAACTTTTCATGATAGATCGTCCAAGTCTATCTAGGCTGTGAAACTTAGTTTTCTTCTGCAAGGCACCGACTGAGAGACCTTTAGTGATGACCTGACCACCATTCAGTCTACAATGTAGAAGACCTAGACTTGATTGCTCAATTATAATTACATTTTATATTTGTTCACAATATAATCACCAGATTATAAAAGACAAACCATGCAATAATAATATCTCTTCACTAATGTTGGAGAATGGTAGTTATTAGAGTTATTAATACATAAGTAGCTCGTAAAGCATGCTTTCCATTATACAACTCCAACAATCTTCCACTTATATTTGAAGCATGATTTCAAGTATACCCCTATCTATCATTCCCTCACTTATACTAAAAAATAGTGCTGACATGCATCTCATGCCCATCTATTTCACTTGATTATTTTACATGCATCATCAACTTATGAAATAAGTGGTCAGGGTATGAGCCTATAAAATTCTCGTCATCACATAATTTCTATTCTTAGAATGGTGCTACCTCTCTATGTGTTTTGATAGCTTTAACAACTTTTAGTTCTTTCGAATATGCCATTGCACCTGAGGTATCACAACAGACTGTGATACTCTTAAGACATGCTTGAAACTATATGTTAGATCCATTAGAAAGTTCTTAAGCTAAGTGTTTTTCTATGTAACCTGTGAAAACGATTACATTTACGTATCATGGTGGAATTCGTGATTCGGAAATGCTTCTGATTCACATCCCTCCATTATATGCTCAACTTCCTAATATAAACACATATATAGAGGTATATTTCTCGAGTCGCGATTAGTTTTGGAATTTTCTTTTGTACAACCTACATGACATAGATTGTCTGACTAGTAAATCTATATATACTTCTCAACCTCTTAAGGTACTTGAGTATATTCTCTACACAATCCAATGTCTTGACAAGTGTTAGATTGATATTTTCCTACTATGCGAAAACAAAGTAAATATCAGGTACTTTGCATATTGTAGTATCCATGAGATTTTCATGTGCATATGTAAATGGAAACTTTCTCACTTATTCTATCTAATTTTGTATCGTAAGACACATACTTTAGATATGGTGATTTTGTTTCGGAAGCTAAAGACCAGTTATCGGAAACTTTCTCACTTACTCTATATCATCTTTTACCCTTTCTCTAATCATATCTCTATATATTCTTATTATTTTTGAGATGGATCCAAACAATTCCGCAAATGATTCAAATTGGTGGAAGAAATTCCAACGTTATTGTAGTGATAAGGGTTGGGATGCATCCAACCCGATATTTTGGCTTAATCAACCGTCGAAAATTTCTCCATCCTTCCGGTGACGGGATCTAACGATAGCCTGTATTCTCTATCAAGTTTCCAAGTCAACGACTACGAAGTTGATGATATGGAACCGGCGTTGCCTACACCTGAACCGGCGAAATGGAAAGGAAATGGGAAAAAGACGACAAGAAGTACACACTGAAGGAGACGCTTATTGTGGCCCGGTGCTATGTCGACGTCTCAGAAGACCCGCTGGTCGGAAATTACCAAGTACTTCAGATTCTCGACACCTACCAGCATTGTTTGATCTCACTCACGTGATACTGCTCAAGCGATACTCAAAAGAGCTGGCGACAAACACTTCTAGGTGGCACGAATCGAGAAGAAAATAACATGAAGTTATGCTTGAACATATGCGAATTAAACTAAGATTTTAGGATTATGTATTATCATTTTTTAATTAGGTATTTCAATTATATAGTTCATTTTTTCTATTAGAAATTTAATTATGTATTCTTGTATTTTTAACTAATGTAATTTTTGAATTTTATCTAAGTAATTTTTGCATTTCTATTTATTTGGTTTTATTTTACTAATATTGAATTTAAATAAATATATAAAATTAAAAAATAATAGAAAAATGATGAATGAAGAAATTGAATTACGGCTAAAAATAAAACTGAAATTTTGGGACTATATTACAAATATTATGGCTGAACATACAACTAATGACATGATATTTAGAAGTGAGATTGTGGCTGAAAATGTGAATTATCAAGGGTTCGAAGAATGACATAAAATTGAGGTAATTCTATAAAGATTGGGACCACACAAAAAGCAATCGGGCAGGTCCCTGCATTCTGCAGCGACACTACCCCCACCTGTACACGCGTCAATCATCTTCTGCGGCATTTATTTGAAATATGGCTTTTTAAATGTTAGTTTTTCGAAATAGATGGCTTTTATTTTATTGCATTGACGTTTTAGGTTTTTAGTGACGTTGGACATATCATATAACACAAATTGCCGTTTTCGGATCCTTTGATTGACGTGTGGGATTGTATCGGGTTGTGATATCTATTACTTCTTGACTGATTTTAGCATTCAGTAATATTAAATCAATTTCATATCCTAATGGATAAAAAGTCTTCACAAAAAAATACGCATATATTAGTGATATATATCTATTAACATTTAAATTCTCTCCAGAAAAGCTCGCACTCTCTCTCTTTCGCTCACTTATCTCACTTATTGTTGGTGTTGGATTCAAATTGCATAAAAAGCATGCAATTAAATATAATCACTAATTTACTCAATGAAGGAGAAATTAATTAAAATATGGATGCACATATTAGGCAAACAAATAGAGGTAAAACATTAATAAATTTGAAGGCAAAGAAGAGGCCATCTCCTCTGTCAAGTACGGTTGTTGGGGTATAACGACTTCATCACGAAATAATTCAAACAACTTAATTGGGTGGTCACCAAACTCAAATTGCACCTCCAAAAATTATTCTTACTCCCAATATTGAATATCCTCGTTACCCCCCAAATCCTTCTCCACACCAAATCATTAATGGCATCTTCTCCAAATAATAATGTGAATTCAATAATACCAAGCAATCACTAAGCCAAAAGCTTCCCCTCCTACTCCCCCACCCCCCACACACCTTTATTATATTCTCTTCATTCTCAAATTTTATTTTCCATATTCTTTTTTCTTGCATTATATGTACTGTTTCTGGATTCTGATTGTCTCTTCCAACACCAGACATTGTGATTTGTTGTTCTACTATTATTCCTTTTAATTTTTGGCAGTTGCAGAATCTAATCCTGGAGTGAAAAAGGGTTCGTATAGTGCCATTTATTCTTCTCTTCTCTAGTCTTCATTTTGGGTTTTTGGAATTGGGACCATCTCTCACCTTCTCGCATTATTCTGAATAGAGATTTTACCAGACGCCCTTTTTTTAATAGATATATGAGTTTGTTTAAGCACATTTGCATCAATTTCCACAATTCTATCTTCCTTTTCACTCTTGACGACTTAATTCTTTCCTCCCCTTTAAAGCAAAGTTGATTCCATCTTTTCCTCGTTTCATCCCTTTTCTTGCTTTCCTGTTTCTGGATTTCTGCGCTCTTTTTTTCTCCCGCTTTCAGAGATCCATTTAAGATAAAAATGGGGTTTTCGAGAAATAGTTGCGTCGACGCTACGGAGCCTCCGCATGTAAAGACTCAAACTTTATGTGGCGCCGGCGGTGGTGATCATGAGAGCTCTGAATTTGACGATTACGAGGTGAAGTTCAAGTCTTTGTTGTACAAGATGTTCTGGGACTTCGGTTTGGGTTGCGTTATCCCCCGCCGCGAGCGGCGGAGCTCCGGTAAGAATGAGGAGAAGAGTGGGCGGGGTTTGGACCACAACAAGGCGTGGTTGCTGGCAGAGTCCGGCGGCTGCGCGGCGGAAGAGCCGCACTCGGTTCACTCCTCTTTTAGGTTCAGCTTGTGCTCTCAGGTTGAGCTGGAGTCCATGACTGTGAATCGAAGCAACACTGCTACAGTTTTAATGGTAAATTTGGATAGTGGTTTGTTGACTGATTCTAAATCACAAGATTTGAAATGGAGAAGAATTGAGTCTTTGGAGAGAAGCATTTCCCCCTTGGCCCATTCTCTGGTTAGATTCAGCTACTCTGATATCGTCTCTGCCACCAGAAATTTCTCCAAAGGTAATTAGATGATTAATTTTGAATATTTCGGAAATTTGATGTTGATATGAATGGAATTTGATGTTTGAAATTGATGTGTTTGTGTTGAGTAGGTAGAGTGTTGGGGAGAGGGGCATTAAGCTGTGTATTTAGAGGGAGAGTGGGATTCATGAGGAGTGCTGTGGCGATCAAGAGGTTGGATAGGGACGACAAGGAGTCTTCGAAGGCGTTTTGCAGGGAATTGATGATTGCTAGCTCTTTGCATAACCCTCACATTGTTCCACTAGTAGGGTTCTGTATAGATGCTGAGATGGGCTTGTTTTTGGTGTACAAGTACGTATCCGGTGGAAGCTTGGAGCGATTCTTGCACGGTATTATTCTGTTTTTGTTTGTAGCATTAGTCTTGGAATGGTGTTGCTTTCGATCTGTTTTTGTGATTTGAGGTGTTCTGTTGCAATTGCAGAGAAGAAGAGGGGTGTGAAGGGTGGTCCGGCTCTTCCATGGCCGGCTAGGTACAAGGTCGCCGTGGCGATTGCTGAGGCAATCGACTACTTGCATAATGGAACGGAAAGATGTGTCGTTCATAGGGATATAAAGCCCTCAAACATCCTCGTTTCCTCCAAGAAGATGCCTAAAGTGAGGGGAAAAGCCTCGTTTTCTTGAGTTTGTGAACTCTTGCTTAACTTGTTTTCATAGTTTTAATCTTTATTCTCAATGATTTTGTCAGTTGTGTGACTTTGGCTTGGCAACATGGACTCCTGCGCCCTCGGTACCATTCCTTTGCAAAACCGTTAAAGGAACATTCGGGTACGAATCTTTGTAGTTTATGTGAAAGAAACACGCACTAGTGTTATGTTTCTTGATTTTCATGGTGGAAAGTTGTCTTATTGTTCAGGTACTTGGCTCCCGAATACTTCCAGCACGGGAAAGTGTCTGATAAAACTGACGTCTATGCCTTTGGCGTCGTGCTCTTGGAACTCATTACTGGTAGGAAGCCAATTGAGTCAAGCAGAGGTCCGGAAGAAGAGAATCTGGTTCAGTGGGTAGGTCTTGACTTTGTTTTCGCTCTTTTTAGCATTGTTGAATGTTTCATGCTGGTTTGAAAGGGAGCTCGAGGACATTTTCGTTAATTTATCAATATCCATCAAAGATTGCATATGGGAATGACATATATGGCTGTTTGTTGTCAGTGAACAGAACAACTCAACCATTTTGTCGCACATGCATCATGATGTTGAATGCATGTGCTTGTTCTTGCAAATCTTGAAAATATTGAGTTTTTAATGATTGATTTGTTGATTGGTATAGATGTTTATCACATGAAAATGATGTATTTTTTCCCACTTATCCTTCACAGGCAAAGCCCCTATTGCAGCAAGGAGGTGTAGAAAAGCTGCTAGATCCACGGCTAGGATTCACCCCCAAGAGCACGAGTCAAGTCACGTGGATGGCACGAGCTGCGGCCGCTTGCATAAACAATGAGTTGAGGAGGCCGGAGATGGGAGAGGTCGTCACGATATTGAAAGGAAAAGAATCCACTGCCTTAACCAGAAGCAAGACTCTCAACAATGGTGTGACCGATTCTCACCGCGAGTTGCTGCAGGCAAAGAGTGATATGAAAAATCATTTTGCGTTGGCCATGCTCGGAGTCGAGCTCGATGACGAAGACAGCCTTTATCGCCGGTGATACGCCCCCTCACATCGCCTCTTGTCATTTTAGGCAGTTTGAAGAGAAACTTAGGGTTAGGTCCAACAAATTTGATTTTTGTATAGAAAGCCAACTTGAATGCATAAGAAGTGGCTTTGACTACTGTTGTTTGGACTTTTGTGGTAGCGTATTTTTTTAATGCTACATTTGGTGAAATACATCGGTTGATAACCCTTTATTAGCACAACGTGTATTGTGCTGGCCGTATATAAATAACATATAGCATCTACAAGACCTCGATTCGAGCCACTAAGCCATATAGGAACGAAACAAGCCTGCATCTGATACTAAATAAAGAACAACACTTTATATATAGGTAACAAAAAAAACAACAATCCAATAGTAAAATGAATTCAAATCTATTTTAGAGGAAATGAACAAGTTAGAATATCTTGGCGACATCCTTGACTAGTCCCCTATTTGCACGAGCGAATGTGGTGAACTCTTCATAGGATATGAAGCCATCGCCATCGGAGTCTATCTCGGCCATCATGTTCTTGACTTCCTCGGGGGTGACGCAGCCGAGCGTCTTGAGGGCGTCGCCCAGCTCGTTGGCCGAGATCTGGCCGTCGCCGTTGGCATCGAAATGCTTGAAGAGCCGCTCCCGGTCGGCTACATCCTGTGGATCATCAGCCATTTCTTGTGTTTTTGCTAAAATTTTCTCACTTGGGAAATTTGGTACTCTTTTTTTTTCAGTTAATGTAAGAATGTGGAAAGCATTGGGTTAATATGATGAGGTTGTTTGGTTGGAGCATAAGGCCATCCTTGTTAGTAGGGTGGATTTACTATATATGTATCTGGCCATCCACATTTGCCGCTCAATCTCCCAAAAACTAGTCATTTTCAATTTATCTATCCGGCAACTGTCTCATATTTCTTTTGTCACATGGGGCACTTTATATACTTAGGGCTTGGTAACGTCACTACGGTATGCGGACAGGTCACCCACCTACGGTCGGTTAGATCGAAACCGACGGATCGGTATTTTTTTTTTTTTTTTTTTATTATTATTAAAAAAAACCGTATAGATGAAAAGCCTAAGCTGAAGCCTAATCGAGATAGAAACCAGAATCACTTATAATCGATTCCGTGAGATTTATGGCGTATGCTGATCCATTAGATGTGTATAAACTTATGTATTTCGAAGAAGAAATAAATTAAGCAATTCTTTTAGCACTTGTTCCAGAAACATGCACCCTCAATTTACAATACATTTGCTAGTGTAGAATACATTTAATATAATATGAAGGTCAGAATTTTCATTGAACCTAACCTACCATGTGATTCCCATAAATTGAGTGAAAACAGTATCATATTCCAAAGCATGTTTCTCAATACAAAGAACACTTGGGATTGAAATCTTGTATGTCCACATTTATGTAATCTGGTAGCAATAATTCTACAATTTTTGCACATGAATATAGTCAAGCTTCCACCCCGAATAATGGGCCTGACAAACTATATATTTTTTCCCCTCCGAAAAATATTCCATCGCATGCTATTTCCATATTTAATCGGGACATGCCACATAAGAATTAAAATTAAATGAAATAATAAATCTTATATATTGAGTTGTGAATAAGTCAAGCTAAGAATACGGATCCCGATTCAATGAAAATTCATTTGAGGTCGTTTAGTGGGCTCGATAAAATAAACGATCCAAGTTCAAACTTAATCATGTCTGACCCTTCAGCTAGTGACCAAGCTCATTGTCAGTTGTGTTTATATATTAGATCATTAGCTAACAGTCAACATAGACTAAATCTCAAAATAACTGATTTCAAACACTAACATGCCCAGAATTAAATTGGTTCACCTGCTCCCTGATAATTCATTGATATGCAAATATGCAACAAACTACATACTAAATATAGAGGATGTCTGTAACTCAACACGAAATGACCAATTCTATCCAAGATAACATCACAATCAAACAAGTTTGTCTACACGGGCAAAGAGTGGTACCTTGGAAAGGATTCGGGATTTGGTGTGGAATCGTCAATCTATGCTATAGGCTTGAGCAGTGCGTTGAGCACCATCTCTCTTGTAGGCAGAGCAGGAATAGCACCTCTTTCCATAACGGTCAAGGCTCCACAAGCATTAGCGAATCTCAGTGCATCTCTCAGTCTGTCCTCATTCTGTGAACAGGTTGTGGTGGTTATTATCTTTGCATTCAGATTCAGGTTTTAGAAAAGCCAATAGAAAGAGACAAAGTAATGCTGCTTCTCATTAACAAATCAAGACTGGATTAACAAAGCAATGTGAATGACCTCCAAATCAACTAACTTGTTTCATGTAATTGTGTCAAAGTAGATAAAGGGATTTGCTTGAGTGTTTGGAATTTCTTTTCTAGAGGCTTCTTATATTGATCAGCAAACCATCAATACCCTATGAAGGCAAGAACATTTGCTTTTTTTACAAGTGAATCGATCCAAAATGACTAGGATACTAGGAACAGAAGACACATGCTGCAGAGAATGATGAAGAACTAAGACAGATAGGTATTAGGTAGCATTATTATTACCTGAAGCAATGAGGTGTCAAGAGCAAGTTGTGAAAGGATTCCGGCCACAAAAGCATCCCCGGCACCTGTTGTATCTACAGCTTCCACCTTCAGACCCTTCACCCTTCCACTAAACTCCTGGCAATGGAAAACCAGGCAGTATCAGAAGTTGTTACATAACATATGAATAATCAACTATTGGAATATGCACCAGAAGAGTTAATCTTTAAACTGGATTTATCAATTGTGAGGGCTTGGTAGTTACAGAAGATAAAAAGGACCCCATATAGTTTAGCTCAATGACTTCAACAATAATCTAATTCCTAAAGGAACCTTATTCATGTTAAGAAAAATATAGAAACCAATGGTTGAAACAGAACTGTGCTTGATCATTTTTGCTGACCACCGTCCAAAAAATAAGATCTTATCTATACGAACTAATAAGAAATCCTTTATCTGAACACCAATGGGCCAAATGGAGTTTCACTGCATAGTTAGCCAAAGAAAAAAACTTACCATAAATAGTGAATCAAGTGTAACCTTAGCAAAAACAATCTTATCTGTACAAAGCAATAAGAGATTCTTGATAATATATTAATACCCAAGTAAAAAGACATCACTCTTGAACTAAGAGCCTAATTACACCATTAGCTGCAGTTTGATAAAAACAGCATACCTTGGTATAATATCGGCAGCCTTCTGGACCTTCAGTTACGAGGAGTAACTTTAGATTTTCATGGTACAATTTACGAACTACATTGTCATCATATGCGTCTTCTCCTTGTGTAAGAAAGCATATCTCCTCCTCACTGATCTGATGTTTTCCACCATCCATAGAGTTAGAACTCATTGGAGCTATGTGTAAGTTGTAACAAGAAGGAACAAATGAGTACCTTAATAATATCTGCTGTATCCCATATGCTAAGAATGCCTTCTCTGGCACTTTCTGCAGATGGCCACAACGGAAGCCTCAAATTAGGATCATATGATAAGATCACACCAGCATCCTTTGCAGCCTTTGCAGCAGCTATGTGGGCTGATTTGCAAGGTTCTGTAATCAAGCTTATAGAACCATAGTGGAAAATCTTGGCCTGCACGGCATTAACAATCAAGAAAAGATCAGATCATTTGTTCGTCTAAGATCATAAATCCACTGGATCTTCAGCTAATTGATAGGTGTTTTACATTTTTAATGCACAATGAATTGGTGAAAAGTGATAGAGCTGTTACCTTCCTAATCATTTCGAAGTCAAGTTCAGCCTCCTGGAGCAACATATCCGCACTGGGGTTGCGATAAAACATGAACTCACGTTCCCCATCTTTCCTGAGAGTTACAAAAGCTAGAGCAGTTCGAGCACCAGGATCAAACCTCATTCCTTCGTTATTCACATTGTTCTCCTTTAGAATATTCGCAAGCATATAGCCAAATTCATCTTCTCCCACCTGAGCAGAAAACAAACGAATCAGTTCTCTTCAAACATTTTCAGCAGGACTCTGCCAGCATTACTAACTTGAAGCTAAACACCATAATGAGTGATGACTAATCAAATCTAGCAACATGAAACAAGTTTATCACAAATACCTTGCCTATGAATGCTGATGCACCACCAAGTCGAGCAATGCCAACAGCCACATTAGCAGGTGCACCTCCGGGAGCTTTCTTAAATGCCGGTGCTTCAGCCAGAGAGAGTCCACTTGTGGTTGGCACAAAATCGATAAGCATTTCCCCGAAGGAAACCACAAGCGACGAATCATCCGTTTCCAACGGGCCATTACCACTTTCTACTGCTTTCCCTATGAACCAAGTAATTACACTAAGCAAATTCTCAAACCAATCAATCAACAAGGAAGTTATTCCCTTTCTTGATGCAAAGCAAGAGATTATCAATCCATTCTAACACATTCTGACTGTACAAAGAGACCCTCTTAGCTTTCACATTCTTTGTTAAATCCAAAAACTAACCACATTTTCTCTCCACAACCACCAAAGAAACACAAATGATTGCAATAATAAGATCATCTACTGTACAAGTGTATTACAATTTTTTCTAAGACAAAAGATCACCAACTATGCGTGCATCTCATAGTAAAGCAAGTTTAGCTAATCAATCAAAGCAGTAAGTAGCTAATAAAATAACTATGGATATACTGCAACAACACCTAAACTGATGAAAGAGGAAATGGTTCTCACCTTGAATTCTGAATCTTCTAAGCGAGGGCGAAGAGAATCTTGATGATTTGACGCCGCATTGTCTGAGGAAAGAAGGTTGAGGGTTCAAAGAGACACAGCAGAAGCTCACGGCAGCACTATGAAGAGCCATTTATTTCAGTTACTACAAAATTGGGAGGAAAAGAAACAAGAAGTAAATTCAGTGATTCATTGAGAATTCTCAGTTCCTGAAGTCGAGGGTTCGATTAATTCTTTATTTTGGGGTTAGAATTTATGGATTAAAGAAATGGGATGCGGCAAGACAACCTTGGATTAATCGAGGTAGAAAGAATTCTTAAAATTTTCCACCAAAACAAAATGTAAAATTTAGAGATAATTTTACTAAACCCCCTTTTTTCTTGGATGAAAAAAAAAATGAGAAGAGCAAAAATGGTTGGGGGAGTGAGTGGCTGAGTGAAGGGGTAGTCTGAGAGGAGAGAGAGAGACTGCCAACTGAATGTACCATATGCCAAGTGTCATCCAATTCAACCTTCATAGGCTATAGCCGTTAAAAAGATAGACTTCCTTCATTTCCATGTCAACTGAGCTATACTCGGACAAGATTTTTAATAAATTTCAAATCTTGATGGAAGCACTTCATGAAATATTTAATTTAGCGCATGTATCTTAAAATTTAATTTAGGCGGTCTTCAGATAGTGTCCGTATTCGGATTCATCTCTTGACAGCACGAGACATTTTACATCACTGAAAAAAGATTTTTGAAATAATATTTTTATGTTATATTATCTATATTTTTTTCATAATAATATTTTATATTTTAATTAATATATATTTATGCTATTTTGAATAGAGATACATCAATCAATCAATTCCTAAAATCATAAAAAGTCATAGCAAAAAGTATATATTCATATATATTTGTTTTGGGAACAAGCATTCCAAAGAATTATCATTTTCTTTATATAACTAAAGAAGAGTTATGTTACAACGTGATATGCTTTATTCTATAAAATCAAAACATGTTTAGTTTTTTAGTAGTAATTCATGTCGTCATCTAATGATATGCAGTGAAAAATACGGATATGAATATGATTTAGATTCATAATTGATAATGCGTAATGAACAGTTAAATAACAACAAAAGAAATACTTACTTGTTGCGTAGTTTAATTTCCAGGTTTGATCGATTTTTTGCATCTTGCAGGTGAATCCACTATTTTCAGTATCCACGTATATGTCAATCCGACGCAGGAACAATTCACGGTACACAGTTTAATCAGAGAAAGTTAGAAAATCACTTACTGAACATACGTATTATTTATCTGACAAAAGAATTCAGTTTCATGTTCTCACGTTCTAAACATTCTGAGCTTCTGAACTACTCAATCTTAATTTCTCTACAAGAGAGAAATATATACATTAATTGCTCCATGAGCCCATAAACTTTTATTCTTTTGTCTACATTAATTAGTTAATGATATAATCTTAACTGATTAAAATTTAATATCTTAATCTAATCCATATATATTTCAATCTCCCACTTGGACTAGTATTAGATATAATACGAACTTTGCACCCTTGAGTGGATCAACAATACACATAAAGTGTGATCCTCTAATCCCCCATTATTGACGACAATCTAATCAAAGTTTGCACAAAATTGCTAGACTGTGTTGTGCAGCGAATTCGATATATGAATGACATTTACGTGGATTCAAAACTAGCCTTTTTATGAAATTTTTGTAATATCCTTTCATTCACGAACCACTCGATTGAGCTGAGGATATATGACTCATTCAATCATATTCAATTACTTTAATTGAATATATCATTACATTAGTGAGTGACTTAATAGTCACATAATATAGAGAATTTGAGTGTTCTCTCGAAATTACAATCAATTAATGAATCTCATTCTTGGCTCAACTACCAGTTCCATTTGCCTCATGAAGTACCCAATACAAGTCCGTGTCTTGGTCCTCTAAGAGGAGACAAGCGTTGTACAAGGTCAAAGCACACCACTCAACAAAAAAATGAGTAATAACTTCAGGTGAAAGGACTACCATATACTTCACATACTAATAAACCATAAACACTGAACAAATAGTTTAATAGTACGGTATACCAATACTCTCCAAAGTATCCATGTGTCTGTCAGGTATATCAAATATCACGTAGTTGTGAGAAGCACTATATTCTCTAACAATGTGATACAGACCACATGCCAACCTATGACATATCATCAATATCTCATTCTTGATGGTCATTGGTTATGACTATTTTATAATTACATTATATATTAGTGTCTTACACCACTGATGACATTTGTAATTCAAGGGAACAAATATAAGAAAAATGACAAACAATCAAAATAATTATTCTTATAAATACACAAAACCCATACAAAATTAAATTTTCATAATACTGATCAAGTAAGGAAGTTTCAAAACAGATTGTTTCTAATGCATACAAACTTTAAGCTCCCATTGATTCAAAGTCATCTATCAGCATGTCTAACATTTAAACACTCAATGTGCTTGTTGTACTTTGTTGTACATATAGATTTGGTGAAATGATCAGTCAAGTTATCAACAATGGATACCCTTTCTAATTTAAGATCATTATTTTCTATAAATTTTCTATTCATAGCTTGGTGGTAACCGATCAACATTTTCTATAAATTTTCTATTCATAGCATATGAGGTCTTTTTATATAATTCATTTTCTTATCTTTCGAAAGGCATGCAATGTCATGTCCCATATGAAGAATTCTCTTCTTGGAATTCTCCATTGAGAAGCGCCTTAACAACTTGTTTATGTAAGTTGATTTGTAGTTTCCCACTTCCACTATACTATTGGATTAGTATAGGGTAAGTACGGGTGTCGAACCCACGAGGAACGACAATTTCATTACACATTTCACTATGCCTAAGAGGGGTCGGCGATGC
>JAYDZE010389136.1:0-17080 GCA_034509125.1 Monilaria moniliformis
GGAGAAATCGAGAAATATTAGTAGGATTTTTGTTTTCTTAATATTTTTCAATTTTAATAATAAATAAATTTTATGTTCATAAAATGCATAAAAAGTGTATGAAATGCAGTGGATAAAGTGCTTTATAATATCTAAAAGGTTAGGGGTTCAAACCCCACTTGGAGCAAATTTGACATTTTTAATTTTGTAGCCAGTTATTCGGTTAACCGAATAACCGGCGGTTATAACCGGTCGGTTATTCGGTTAACAACTCGGTGCAGTTCCGGTTCTGGTTAACCGGCTAGTTCAGTTCGGTTATACCGAACCGGCCGAATAAGTAGCCCTACCCGCCACAGTTAAGGGACCCCATACATCTGAATAAGCTAAAGATAAAAATAGAATCCATTATCTTATTAGTAGGTTAAATGTATGTTTGTGGCTTTTGGCCAAACACATGTTTCACAATAAAATTTAAGAATTTTGGAAAACTTAGGAAAGAAATTAAATCTGAAGATAACCCGTAGATGGATATCTCACCGATGCCAAAGCCAAGTGTCCCGGTCTGTGGATCCGTGAGCCAGCATCGCATTGACGTGTTGAGTAATCTCATCCATGTAATATAATCCATGGCGCTCAGTGCCACGTCCAACAATCGTCCCCATCCTGACATCACTAAAGTACAAATAAGCTCCTTAGTCACATGGCTGATATGCATCAATTTATGCGACAGAGATGGAATATAAAATCCTTGGAAATCCTCATGGTAGGTGAGATATGTATAGTTTTAGTGCATTTTACAAGTGCTAGCTTTCCACTAGCAGTCCGAACATCAGTTTTAGCAGATTTAGTGAGGCCAACAATATCTGCTCTATCATATGTCATAGTGTTGGTGGCTCCATAATAAAAAAATCCATCCACTACTTTTTATTTCGGGAGAAGTATCAATTTTCAAAGCAGTTGAATCATAAAATTCTTCCTCTAACACCCTAAAACAATTTTCACACAAAAGAGCAGGTTTTGCTCTTGTTGTCTGCCGCCTCTCAAACTCAGAATTAAAATTCATCACTATTCGAATACCTTCGACGGCCTAGTTCCTATATCAAGGCAGATATCCTTACCCCCTGCAAACAAAGTAAGCCAAGGAACACTGTCCTTGGTGGACTACTAGAATGAACTCAAGACATTGTGGATCAATATCGACAGCCTACAACCAAACCCCATTGGATGCTGTGAAAAATGAATTGCTAGATAAAGAGAATTAATCGAAAACAGACGACATTACTAGTTTCTCTCCAGATTGGACAAGAAGTATAACGGAACTTGGATGGACATTCCCAAGGAGAACCCTGCTCCTCAGTTAAATCTGCCTTCGGAAATGTCAGACAGAGCCCGACTTCAAATCATGAAACCGACAACTAAGCCCGATGAATCGACATCATCACCAGGAGGTATAGGGTTCAGATTCGGCATCCAAACCAACGGAGGACAGCAACAACCGCCGCCAACGAACAAGCCAACAAACTGAGGCCAACCACGACCCCGGAGCACTCAACCAGGCAAGAAAATCTACAAAACAAAACTATATTGCACACATTGTGGAATGACGAAGCACATACGAGATTCGTGCTTCTAGTTAGTAGGGTACCCGGAGTGGTGGATGGACGACCACAAGAACTCCCACACCCAATAGCTCAAGGAAAGGCGATGGTCGGGGTTGAAGAATAGAAGGACACGGCGTCGCTCGAACGGGGGGTGGCCATGAGGCCGCCTTCACTCGCGACATCACCGTGGACAAAGAAATCGTCGGGAATTACCCGGAACAGGAGTTAGCGGCGTATTAAATGAGGGCTAACCGAGAAGGTATAGAATTTTGAAATGGAGGGTTTTTGCGGGTCGTCGATTGTGAGATGAAACTTTAAATGACCCAGCAGTATACCTGGGTCAATTAAATGACCCAAAAGTATATTTGGGCCGAAATAGGAAAAAAAAATGACTGATCAAGAGTATTTATGAGATTGAAATTTGGTCCAGTTTGATGGAGGGTTAGACTAACCCAATCAGAAAAAGTCCAACCCCTCCAAGATGCACCTTGAAGGGTTTGAGGGAGGGTGTTGGCAAATGAATCAAACAAATGTCTCACATCGGTGTAAAGAGATAATTGAAACCACTATATAAGTCTCACGGACTACTCCACTTATTACTAATTGGTTTTAAAGTGGAACCACATGTACTTCTAACATGGTATTAGAGTAGGCTTCATGCTCGAGCTGAATGTGCCACCGAAGGTGACGGGGCATGGGTGATCATGTTAAAAAAAAACAACGAAGGACTCACATGTGAGGGGACGTGTTGGATATACACATGTGAACTGTTCCAAATCGAAATTATAAAGTAAGAGAGGATCAACTTAAATACCTAGTGAGTCACTCTTCCTATCACCAATTGGTTTTAGGATTGAATCTTAATAGCATTTGATTGGTCTCCCCTTCACGAAAAAGGTACGTTTCAATGAATATGACCGTAGCTAACCCCGTAAAAATTTAAAGAAAGAACAGTAGTGGCAGCACACGGGATAGAGATGGCCGTGATGCTCGATAGAGGGAAAAAGAGATGGGAAGGGTGAAATTAATGGTTAATGAATTAGGGTAATAATTTTTAATAATTTCAATTAAGGGCAAATTTGTCTATTTAAACCAGAAGTGGTTAGAATTTACGTGTTTTAAAATTATCATTGGAAACAAGAAAAATAGAGAAAGGGCACATGTTGTTGTTGCTCCATTGTTTTCTAATGAAACACGAATTCATGCAAAACACGTCACTTTGTGAATTTGGAGAATTTCTATTTCAAGGGCTGAAACAGCAACAACTCAGGGAATTAATAATCTCTTTCTCTCTCAATCACCCAAAAGAACTGTGTCTGATATTCTCTGCTCATTGCAAAACATTCGAACAAAAACTCATATAACAATAGCTAAACACCATTTGTGAAATAGATGCACCAATTAGCAAAATTCCGACAAGGACAGTGAAGCAGCTAGCTGATTGATGGTATATAAGTCCATTAATTGATATTTGGTATGACATATATATGTAATAAGATAAGATATTTTGTGTGGAGTTAGGCAGAAGATTTAGGCCGTGAGGGGTCCGAATGGAACATCCTTTGTTTTCTTTCGTAAAGATAGGCAAAGAGAGGAGCAACAAGAAATGAGTCTTGCTCTTTTCTCAACTGAAATTATATACCTCATTCCAACAAAGATCCTTACCCATGCAATGACATATTTGTCTTTAATTTACGTGCATGTCCTTGCTTTAATATTCTGCACACACAACCACATATATATATATATGGTTATTGTACAAACAGACTGTAAACTGTGAACCATATTTAGTCTTTAGATCATTAAGATCTACGGTGGATTCATCATCTTTATGAATGAATTCATAGTCCTGGGTTCGAATCACAAATGTGATAAAATTTGTCGATTATTTGATTTCATTCATGCTCCGCAGCGAATTCATATGTACTCCGTGACCACAAATTCATGCAACAAGATAATGAGTCCACCACAAATCTTCATGATCTAAGTGCAATAAATTGTTCCTAGTTTATATTCTAAAAGCTATTTTTAGTCTCACGCTAAATATATAAATATAGGAGTGGGTTAAAATAATTTTATTATTGTAAAAATTAAATGCACTGAAAAAAAATAAAAAATTTGCTCATTCCAATGTTTGAATTCAGTTTGCATTCATCCAACAAGAAAGATGCATCTACCGTAAATTTTCACTATCCATAGTTGAATACATCCTATATCCTATATATAAGTTAGTATACAAACTATATTTTGGATAAAATACATCGTTCCGGTTACATATAGTATACAAACTATATTTTGGATAAAATACATCGTTCCGGTTACATACTATGAATGTAATATGAAATATTATAAATTCTCAATAAAAATGGTGAATTCACAAATGAAAGTAATCCACAACAAAGTGATGAATCCGTCATAAAACTTTGCGATTTAAGGATTGAAAATAGTCTATATTTTATATGATATATATCTGAACTCATTCTAACCACTCCCTATGTTTTTTGTGTGTTTGCGAGTTTATATATATGGTTAATTGTCGCAAATAGCACAATATTTAACTAAAATTTGTAATTTGCAATTACAATTATACTTCTAAGTTTTTTTTTAGTAAGTTTGTCTCATGTGTATCTTAAAATATTAGTGTTTAACTATTGAAACGAGGTAGGTTTTTTTTTATAGGTGCAAATAGTTGAAAAGGTGGGTGTTGTAATTTCAATGTATAAAAGTCGTGTGAAAATTGCAGAGTCAAATAATATTGTGTTATTTTCGGCAGACAAACCCTTAGCAATATTCCTTGATTAAATTATACTAATACATATAATTAATTGATGAAATTAAAATCACGTGTCTTAAATTGATAAATGGAATAATTATTCGTCTTCAATACAAAGTGAATTATGGCCAAATAACAACTGATAAATTGATATGAATTTTCCTTAAATGCAAAATTTTCTCGAATTTGAAGTGAGTGATGGCTGGTGTACTGAAATGATTTCAATTACTTGCCTTTATACTCACAAGGCAATTACGTACATTACATGAGATCTTTTCATCTCTCTCTCTCTCATCAAATGTATATATGTTATCTGGAACACAAAAAACATAATATTGTTGTGTGTGAGACATTTCATTTGGTAAATGCAGCACCACCAAAGGTCTCTACAATAGTGAAATATGAACACTGCAAACTGCGATTGCAGTGCATATGTTTTTCCAGCTTTACTGAATGCTACACGTACCATGTACCAATCACCGCCTCTCATTCAACTCTATTTCATTTCACATTATGATGCTCCAAATTTTTACATTATTTACCAGTCTCAGCTTCCTTATTGCACGATTAAGAATATAAAAGGACCGCCACATATATACAAACAACCAATATTACGTAGTGTAATAATCAAACAACTAGTGAGATTACGTACTTTACTATCATTACCTCTTAACAAAATTAAGCTTTGATTATATAGCATGAAACTGAGATGAAATAAGTGCATGAGCAATATACATAAGTAAGCGTTTAATAACAGTTAGGATTAGCAAGCAGTCCATCAAAATCCTCTGCCCACCACAGAAAGCTGAAGCTAATTAAAACTGTTAAAAACAGCGTTCCTTCACAATGAACCCTAATTACTTAATGACATACATAGAATGGACCATCTAAATCAAGATTAAGCAAAATATTACTCACGGTATTTTGACAAAGTTTCTTGCTCTGGCGTCGGAGGGTTTTGGACGGCGAGCCTTCGCCGGATTTAAGAGAGGAGAAGAGTAATTCAGATTTGAGTGGTGGTCACTTCAAATGTTGCTCGGATACATAAAAACCCTCACTCTAGCCCCCTATTCACAATTAAAACAATGCAGACAAGATTACAAGCTCAAATTCTGCAGATGTATGTTATACATATTTGTGCCTCTAAATGTCCAATCTTTAACCTAAGTTTCTATGAAAGGGAAACCTGAAAAGAGAAAACTAGGAAAATTTGACCTCCGAAGCGCTTAAACAATGATGAACAAATTATACGTACCATGGATTTGGGAGGGAGATTGGACTTGAATTTGGCGCGAACGACGCCGCTGTTGCCATGGGGGCGTGCGACCTTGCCCCAAATGCAGCGGTAGTGAGAGCCGTTCTTCTTAACTTTGGCTTTGTAAATGTAGGCCAATTTCTTCCCGAGATACCACGCCACTTCTTCCTGCGTGTTCACGCCCTCCACCTGAACCAGCGACGTGTTTGGATACTGGTTCGACTTCGACCTGCCACCGAGTTACCGTTTTTCGTTATGCCAAACACGGCCTAGCTGGAGATCCGAGGGAGCGAAGAAATGGATACTTTTTTCTGTTTACCTTTTGTATCCGAGGATTGTACCGCGGACGTAGAGCCTCACGCGCTCGCCTTGCCTCCCCTTCACCATTGCTTCTCTCCAAATTCCCAAATACTCTGAGAAGAAACGCAGAAACCCTAATTTTAGTGGGGAATTTAGTGACCTGATTGGGCAAATTTAGAAGCCCAATTACGGTTTTAGAATTGGGCTGGAAGCCTGGAGCGCCCAATTTAGTATGATATCAATTAAATTCTTATATTATTCAATATTCATCTCCAAAAATTATTTTTATGTATCTTACCGCTAAGAAAAATTGGGTTTTTTTTATAATAATGATAATAATAAACCCTTAACTCGTTGAATTGAGAAGGGATGTTTGGACTTATACATGTGACATCTACAACAATTCCATGTGAATTTATTTATTGTCAATTCAGGTGTTAAGGTTCCATGTGATTAATATTGGGAGATATCCATCTTCCTCTAATCTTAGTTACAGTTTAGAAAATAACATATATAGAGAGAGAGTTGTGTTTAAATCCGAACATATTCTTATTGCAAAATTAAGAACAAATTTGGACTATTAAATTTTATATTTTTATCCGCACAGATTTGTACACGAGGCATTTTTAATTTACTGATTTAATAATAAAAGGACATTAAAGTAATTCTCATTATATGGGATTAAGATAGAATTCGAAAATTAAGGATATCATCACCTTAATTAATACGTGATATAATTAACGGTTTTTAGCTCTTTTTTATTATTGATGAAGATTAGTTTTTGATATGGAAAGATTTATGTAAATCAAATAAAATAGAGATCATTATATTTCACGATTTTATTTCCATATTTCTTGAACCATATTTTGTTTATTTACGTATAATGATGTTGATCAGTAATAAAAATGATAGATATATATAACTTTAATGATATAAATGTATGTACATGAAACTAACATAATTAGCACAACTATATTAATATTGTATAATGAAGTAGCATAAGTAATCTAATGATATATATTAATCAGTATATGATGATATACCTTATTCTGATTTTAAAAAAATAATGATGTATAACACATAATATAATGATATTTTTGTTCATATATGATGATATACATATTGGACAAGCATTATAATTTCTTTATCGTTTATAATTTTATAATTAATTGTATAATTATTAAAATAAAGATATTATATATAATGATAGTTGTTTTGGTATAAATTAGAAAATAAAATCGTGATATTTATTTGTAGATACATGAGATTAATTAATTCCATGATTTTAGGATCTTTCCTTAAATCGTGGGATTTTTTGTTTAAAATTATACCCATTTGATGATATATAATCAACAGTATAATGATACACGATTTATGTTAATCACAGCCGTTTATAATTGTATCTAATGATGTATATTTATTCTTAGTTATGCATTGGAATGATAGTTTAACTTTAGAGCTACCCTATATTATATATATGTGTGTGTGTGTGCGCGCGCGCGCGCGCGCGTGCTCTAAATAATAGGCGCTTCATCCCTAGACAATTGTCACATTTTGCCATTTTGATACGCCCATAAAAAATTAGTCCATTTCTATTTATAGATATTACCCCATAATATATCACTCTTAATATATAAACTTATTTACACTATCTACATATGGCTCACAACTTTCTCTATTCACAATACATTTATTACTTATTACTAACACTACTTTTATTATTAGTTTCTTTATTCACTCACAATAACAATGGCAAAATTCTCAATTTAGGAGAATCCATAAAAAAGGTCTCCATATGATGTTACCTTGTGCGATATGTGGATCTCGAGGATTGATCAAATGTGAGACGTGTCAAGGTAGCGGCTCTCTTCTGACACTCAAAGTGGCCATCGTAAGATGGTATGTATCACTCACTTCAAATATTGGTATCCATTTGTCCCCCTTTGGCATATACACAAGCTGCTATGAAGAGGAAAATTAGGAAACAAGAGTAAGATATCCAGAAGCTTTTGCTAATGAATGACATAATCTGTTGGATGGGGCATAAGAGGGGTTAAGTTCATTACATATAACCTTATAGGGCATAAGAGGGGTTAAGTTCATTACATATAACCTTATAACAGAATCATCATATGCACGACATTGTTCATTCTAGTCGGTTTTCTTCACTCAAATCACTCTTGCTCTAAGACCATTAATGACCATTTTTTCTCGATAGGAAAACCTTGCAAGCAAGAAAAGTGAGAGCAACCAGTGGGGCAGCGTCTGTGCCAGACGAAGTCTTCCACAGGGCGAAAGGAATCCAGCTGTGCAATACACAAGCCCACCAGTGTACCCCAGCCTATTTCACTGACTCGTATTTCCTCAACAAGTTCTCGTCAGAGGTGATTGCTGAAAGGGCTCAAGTATCTCCAACTGCAAGAGTGATCTGTGAAAGACATACCATCTCTGTCGTTCCAGTAACTCGAGTAACCATGGCTCAACCTTGTAGCTCCTTCAGTTTCTATATCATCGGAACCACCAGAGAGGTGTACTTGAAGGACTCTTATCCTTCGAGGGGGTATGCCCGTGCCTCGAGTGGCTGAATCTGTAGTTTAATGTCTTAATAGGCCTATATTTTCAATTTTGGTTCAATCCTTATATATATGAATCCTTCAATATTGAACTGGCTAACTCAAATCCTGCTGCAAATTTTTGACATCCTTACAAAATATTATAAAATTACTATATTTGTATCTATCAACGTAATTTGACTCCAATTAGGCTTTGACTAACAACAGAGTTCAACTAGATTGACTCATTTCCTAAATGACGTAACTTAATCGGATTATGACATCATTAATTATTGTGATATGATGATTACCTTACATAATTTAGGATTCCACTTTGGCTGTCATATGCCAGATTGTTTGCTTTATTTAAACAAACAATGGCATTGCTGAATGCGTTCGAGGTCGGCTTTTCTATATTCTGTTTCCTTATTTTTAATGTCCACCTGTCATTCCCTAACTGCATTAACCACACACCACCCCTTCACGTTCCAATTATGATTCCTATGCATGGCGGCAACCTTCTCTCTCTCTCTCTCTCCACTTTTACCTGTTTTCCCTGCCCTTCACGCCATGATATTGGGCAATCATTTAATCGTTTCGTTTTCATGGACAACTTTCAAGACGGGGAACTGTAACTGAACCAATTAAATGGAAGTATGGAACTGTATAAATCTGATTTTGAAATGTTTCTGAAATATGATATTTATTTTAAAATAATTTAATTTCAAATAGGACATTTATTTGCAGACGAGAGAGTAATGCGAGAAGAATCTCTATATATTTCATCGCACCCACTTTCATTGATTCTTCGACAATTTATAATTTTTTAATATTATTGATTCTTACAGAGAATTTATAATTTCTTTATTATTATTTTTGGAAAAAGAGGAATAATAATTTCCGAATACAGCAGGAACACAACAAGGCAAGTATAAGAATGATTCTTTCCGAATATTTTCCTATCACAATTGTTGCCAATAGTTACACTCTGAGCTCGCAATCCAACTATTATGAAACAAAAAATTGAATGCAGGTTAGAATCCCCTGCGCCGTGCGTACCACCAAAAATCGACCAACTCGTCGTCAATGTACAAACATAGCAAAGCGTAACTCCACAGATTCTTCACATATTACGTAGAGGCATCTATCTGCTGCGACGCGTGTTCTCGGAAGGGTGTCTCTGCACTTTCCAAACACCTCTTTTCCTTAACGAACCAAACTCAAATGGCATAGTCTGCTGTACAGTATGAGCTTCGGACACTTGTATCTAACCAAAGCAAACCAAACAACCTTGTCATTGTGAAGCAACTCCTGTGCTACTACTGTCGTGTCTCTGATCCAACTGCTGCTGCGGCTGCTGCTTATGCTTATTTTGTTCCACCCTTCTGTTGCATACACAACCCGGGAAAGGATTAGCGTAGAAGTTCTCCTCTAGTCTTGGTATCTCCCCTGCTTGCCTCGGGTAAGGCCCGCCGATTCTCTCATTGTGCAGACGCTTCACCTCAGAGGCGAAGCCCTCCCAAGAAATCATCCCCTCGTCCAAAGAATCAATCAGTCTCACAAAATTCAACCTGTGACACGTGCAACGCGTTTTAATATTGAAATCTAGAGTTGTTAGTGTTGAATAATGAATATGCCATACCTATCAGGATTTATTGTCCTTCTAAATCCCTCGAACCTTCTGTGGCCCTGCACGGCCTTTGCCATGTTCCCATCGTAGGTGTAGACAAACACGTCGCTCTCCAAGGCTATGATGTAGTCCAAGGCAGCAAGGCGGTTCTGGTAAGGCTTGAAGGGCTCGAGCTCTTGCTCTGTCGCGAGGCTTGAGTGAGAGAAGACGTTTGGATACTCCTTGCGTAGCGCGTCCATGCTGTTGTTTCCGTATATTTCTCCTGCAACGATGTAGATTTTTGTTGAAGAAGGATACCCCATGGCCTTGAGCAAGAATGCAGCCTCTCTCGGAGACATGGGGCAGCCCCCCTGCAGCCGCCTCTCTTCGCTGTCGATCTCTTTCTCCTTCCAATGCTTCACGTTGTATCTCATCTCACGAAGCTCCTCGGCCTCCCAAGCGCTCAGATTGTGATTGCACCCGGTGAACGCAAGCATGTCTTTCTCGTACCTGATCCAAAAGAAATCAAATTAGGTCAACAATTCAACTTCTTCAACCAACAGAGGTAAAAAGTAATATGTTGTTTAATTACCTCAAGTGAAGAGCAATGTAAGGTTCGTCTTCGCCTCTGAGGCGCTCAACCAGTTTCTTGCCGAGCTCTTCAATCTCAGGCGTGTAGCGAAGGGCCTCATAGTTAGCACGGCACCTCAGCTTCTGTATTGAGGAGGGAAGGCCATTGTTGGTGAGGCGCGAGTCTGTATGTGTGAACTTGATCACCTTATGCTTCTTCAGCAAATGAAGAATTTCTCCTTTGTAGTAACTAGCCTATGCATTAACCATAAACAACCTTCAGTTAGTTCAATTTAGACCTACCAACTGCAGTAATAGGTTGTACGATGCAGCAAGAATGTTGTTGTACCTTCGACCATGATACGGGCGCTTTGATCAGGGGATGCACTGATTTATACCGTGGTGGCAACGTCTCAACTATGTCGATATCCTCTCTCAAAGCCTCGATAAAATGCTTCCAATCAAAGATATCCTTGAAATCACTGCCAAAACCAAGAAAAGGAAAGCACAGATTATTACAAAGCTAAGAATGGAAGTACTATTACAAGTGATGGATGGTGATATTGAAACAAAATTCACACCTAGGATCTGTCCAAAAGCTCTGATGATCAAGGGAAGGAAGCACAAGAGTGGCATTCATAATCTTTGCTACTGCAACCATATCACATATCTGCATTCAAAGATTTCATGTGCTTTATTAGATCACTACCAGCATTCGACCGGCTAGCTAAAAACACAAGGCGATATATCAACTACTTACGCCTGTTCTCATTTGATTCAATCCTCCGTTCGCATGAACTAAAACGTATCCATTCGTCTTATTTCTTGTTCCTGCAAGAAATTTTACAACCTTATTATATCAGAGGAAAAAAAAAAGATGGTAAGGGCTTAAGAAAGAGGAGAAATGTGACGTACTTATCCAATTTCGTGGTCGACTTATGCATCTGTAGTAGTTGTCACTATTGGGTTTCATCCATATTTCTGGGACCTGTATGAAACATCCAATAATCAGCTCTAGTCAAATTCAATGTTTAGACAAATGATGATATGTAACTGAAAAATACTTAAATCAGAAAAAATATGAAAAGAATTATGACTTTTTAGCTAAGACTGCAGGAAAAGGCGGCTGTGGGAGGAGAGGAAAGGAGTTCCACAAAAGCACACAAGATTTTTCCATTGGATCTTTGGAAGGAAGAAATAAAATACGAAATTGAAATATGAATAGGATCTTAAAAAATTTAAGAACAGAACAAATTGTACTGTTTCTTGAATGCAGACACGTGAAATATAAAGGAAAAATGATAATCCAGCATGGAATTATTTTTGTTATATTTTTTATTCTTTGGTGGGGGTTAACTTTTGGCAGCGCAACGGTCAAATAATTAGCAAAATTCCACATGGATAATAATAATGGACGAAACGGGTCAAAGGCAACTGAAGGGAAACTTCAACGCTCAATTTGTTGCCGCCCACTAAGTTCTTGTTGTTAAACAAACAGCCAAAAATACCATTCTTTAATTTTATTGACATAAATAATTAAATAAATGAGTGCGCCATTAATGAAATGACAATCCCAGACCGGGAAGAAAAAAAAAAAGGATCAGTTTTTATATTCCATCCTTAACAATGGATGATTGCTTAGACAGAGTACAAGCACTGCTCATGGGAAAACGAAAAACATGGAATGTGCAGATAAATTCTCGGGCTTTAATTAAAGATTTTCCCAATTTGAGTTGGAAAATCTGATATTCACAGAATCTAAGATAAATCAAAATTAACCTCGCCAAATTCAAAGTTAAGCTAAAAATGTAACACAAAAAAAAAAAAAAATAGTTTGCTTTCCTATAGGGAGAGGAGAGAGAAAGCACTGACCGGAAATTCTTTCATCTGGCGCTTCTGCAAAGCAGCGCCATTGGATGCTTCGGAATCGAAAACGGCCATATGCGCATTAGACGACAAATCATTCTTAAAATTGTGAATAAACAAAAACTCCTTCTCCGTCCTGACAATCTTCCCGGCGCCGCCGAAGGAGAATATCATGAAGGCCGAGACCATCACCAGCACCAAAAGGAACACGAAAACCGTACGGCCCATGTTCTTCCTTGAGGTCAGAGAATTCAAAACTGCACACGCACTCAACACACATTCTTCCCCGCACAAAATCCAACTCTCCGGCACTCTCTTCCGCGACACCAAATACCGAATCGCCGGCGGGGGGTGGGGGTGGTAAGAGCCTCCGCCTCCGCTGTGGCCGCTGCCCGTAGCCTCTTCGTCGGCGTCGCTCTTGGAGTGATCCATAGCGGCGGCGATTTGCGCCGGATCGGCGGCGGGCTTCTCCTTCTCCTGATCGGCGCTCATCGCGTCGGCGACGCGGCGGCGGTGGTGGGTGACGGTGGGGATTTGGGCGGTGGGTGAATTGGTGGTGGCTGACATTGCTCGGACGATACACATAGGAGGAAATCTAGTGAATAGAGTTAGGAGGGAAAGGAATGGGAAATTGAGTTATGGGGTTAGAGAGAGAAAGGAGGGGAGGGCAGTGGCCATGAACGGTGAACCGTTGCCTTGTTTTCTTATATAAGATTTATATGTGTTGAATTTCCTACACCGGTGTGAATCAAAAAAGAAAAAACAATGTTTTGTTTCGTTTATGTTTTATTTTTATTTTTTTCCCTTACATTGGAAGAGGGACAGAAATCTATGGGACCAAACCTAAAATAACTGTGTGTGTGTGTGTGTGTTACAGGGAGAGAATGTGATTGGGCATCTTGTTATTAATTAATAGCACTCAAGTCAAAAAATCAAAACAAAAAAAAAGTTTAAAAGCACTGAAAATGAATGTAGAAAATTCATATTTACTGTTTTCGGGTTTCTGAATTTGATAAATCTGTGTTGGTTGTCCAATGGTTCCTGTGTTTTGTGTTATTTATTTATTTATTAGGTTCAGTGATAGAATCTATTTAAATTGTTAGTGACTTAATCAAATATATCTTCAACTTCTGATTTTTAGCACTAATAATTATATTAATTCTATTCTAATCTTTTCAATTAATCTGTATCTTTTCAACTTGTATCAATCATTTTTTAGATAACTGTTGTTTAAAAAAGAAAAATTAAAGTGAAAAATATAATATTCTAGTATACAATTTATTTTTTTGGAGAAAAATAATATATATTCATCCTTAAACACGTCATGTCATGACTCTATCATTGGACTGAAATTTCGATGATAAATTTGATGAAAGTAGAAACAATTGTGATATAACTGATGAATTTAATGCAATTGCTAGAAATTTGGATAAAATTGATAAACATTACTGAAAATTGTGATAGATCCATCAACCCTATTTATTATGTACTTTATTATAAATGGAATTTCGGTACTTTTGCTTCCAAGAGATAATAGTAAAAATCAGAGGCTGGTTTTTCTTAAACTTTTTATTTTATTTTATTTTTGGGGAGTATAAATTAGGCTTTGAGTAAATGTAGAAAATTAATAAAAGATTCAGTTCACAAATTTATTTGATGTTGTACATAAATTAAATTCCGTGAACTTTGACCAGCTATTAAATTGAAATTGATATATTAAAGTGTTAATACGTAACAATTTGGCAAATCCAAAAACAGAGTTTTGGTTTTGGAAGTTTAATGTAGCGACTAAATTGGGTTGACCGACAAAATATGAAACGAAATTAGCTTAATTGCAGAAATAATTAACATCATAAAGAGGTGAAGGTGAGGGGTCTCTTCCTTTTTGGGATTTTCGGTTACTTGTTGGGGGATGAACATTGTCACAAGACTGCATTCATTTACATGTGGAATTTGGAACTCTTCCCTTCTTTTTTATTTTATTTATTTCTTTCTTTTATTTGGCACCATATGTAAAAACTTGCATTAAGTAGTTGAGATGCATAAGGGGCTTCTAGTTGGATGTGTGATGTATAGACTAGGCAATTCATGATGCAACTTGTTTTCTTGTGGATTTTTTTTTTTTTATCATAAAGGCAAGGGCTATCAATTAGAATTTTAAAATTTACCTAGTTATAATTGATTGCATGCAGTGTCGGACGCAGAAAAAATGTTAGTGGGGGCTGAAATCATCTAACTTCTGGCTTTCAATCTTCGAGGCATCGACTCGGTAAGGGGTAAAGACAATTTTCAATAATTTTCACAAACTTTAAAGTAGAAAAAAAGAATGAATTTCTTTTATAGGGCTTAACCCCTTTTCTCGTTCTTACTATGTCCGCCTATGATTGCACATGTGGGTTTTTTTTTTTGCAAATCATTTTTATAAATAAACACTACATATATAACATATTCTTATAATATTATAATGATAAATTTAATATTTATTGCGGAATATTAATTATAAAAAGTAATAGTTTCCACCCAATTAATATTATCACACTGTACTAATTTTGGCACGTATAAAATTTATCGCGATTTTTATTATATCAGTCACACAACACTCTCTCAATAGAGCTAGTATATATTTTTTTAACATTTTGTTTTTTTATTGAATGACCAAAATTAAAACCCTGAAGCAATATATAAAGAAAAAGTTGAATCGATGAATATGAAATTACTCATCATGTTGCGTTTCAAGATCGAAGTTGATTCTACTAGCCCAAAATACTTAGGGTGTGTTTGATAGTAGAGATAAGCTCAATATTAGATTATTAATTATAACTAACATAGTTATAATTAATAATCTAATATTGAGATTATCTCTACTATCAAACACAATAATATAATATTAAGCTTCTCTCTACTATCAAACACACCCTAAGATATAGTAGCTCATACATTTTGAATATTTCCTCTAGTACCCATTTATATCTAATGATATATATTAACCTAAACTTAAAGATGAAAGTTCAAACATCACATTTTCCAAAATGGAAAAAGAAAATGAAAACTAGAAATACTAATTACATATTGATATAGTTTAATTGTTTGGGTATTTCCCTGGTTTAATGATGATGGGAAATCTATCAAATATCAAAGTTACATTGTCAGATACGCAAATATTAGGAAGTTGATTTAACCTAACTAATAATTAATAGTGATGCTACTCAGTGTTACATAACGTGGTTTAATTAATTCGGCTGAATAAAATTTCTGAATTTGGCAAGATGGATTGTATCGATCTTCTAAAATGTGCAGATTATATAAGCTAAACCCTATACTCAAGGAAAACTATCTATCTTACGTAAATATAATGTTGATGGAACAATTCTTTATTTCCAATCAAAATGGGTACTGCTTGACAGCGGCGGATACAAGGGGTGGGAGGGGGCGGCCGACCTCCCTTGACGGGCAATTTCTCAATACCCTGGCCGGAAAACCACCATGGTCGCCCCCTCCGTTAGTTGTCGGCCCATCCCAAAAAAGAAGATGAATGAAAATTTTAATTTACTGCAACTAATTCCGCCCTCTCCATTTTTCAGTTCTAGATCCGCCACTGCTGCTTGATCGATATACATTTTGAAAGTATTCCGAAAATAAAGAAGAATTACATTTTTATTTTTCAAAATGTATTGAGATGAAAGTTGGATTTTTTTATCTTGGCTTTTGACTATTTTACACTGAGATAATTAATTAAATTATTGCATTTTCCTCTCTTAGTAAAGAAAAGAATATAATGGATAAAAAAAATTAAACCTGGAAATTAAGATATAAATATATATACGTTATCCACTTGAGAATTACTATGACCTTCTTAGGAAAACTCGATAACATTTTGGACGGATAACGGAGAGAATCATGCTGGCCGTAATCATCCATAGGTGATAATGACCTTTATTTTGTTCACTTTTTAACTTTAGTTAATATTGACTATCATTCTTTTACTCCAAACTTAGGATATGTATATTTCAACGTTCATTTTAATTAATTAGCTGTAAGTTATTAACTTTTTTTAACTGTTAAAATATTAGTTTTAAATTAATGGTTTTCAAAGGCTTATTATTAAATATAAATAGAATCTTAAACAATAAAAATAGCTCGTAATATATATATATATATAGAAAATATAAATTATGACGTCGTATGACCAGTAATGAAGTAAATGTATATTAAATTCACTATACAATAAGCACGATCGAGTTTTTCTTTTTTATTTATAGATTCACTCACAAAAAATATATAAAAAAATGTAGCTTTATAGCGGTGGGAATTTTGATGTGGCACCAGTTGGTGGGGTAAGACTAAGGGCATAACATATGTTAAATTGTCCAAGTTTCATGATTGTGTCTTAGATGATTAATTGAGTTAAACTACTTTAGTCTTTTGATTACATCCGTTACTTATTATTGTACGACTAAATCCAACTTCCTAGTTGAAAATTCCGTGTCATGGAAACCAAACGAGAGAGAGAGAGAGAGAGAGAGAGAGAGAGAGAGAGAGAGAGAGAGAGAGAGAGAGAGAGAGAGAGAGAGAGAG
>JAYDZE010389247.1:0-17077 GCA_034509125.1 Monilaria moniliformis
ATGATATAATCGGCTGATTTTGAAACTTGCGGGATTGACCAGAATTTGACCAAACTTGGTGGTTTTTCTGGCAATTTACCCTTATTATTACTAGGTTGTAAGTTTCAAACTGGAAATTTGCAATCAGGCCATCGTCCCCAAAACCCCGGACTGCAACAGCAAGAGAAGAGGGGCTTATCTTTTTCTTCAAATGTGGTGATGAATTCAACTACTCTCACTCCTCCCCTCCAAAACTTCTCCCTCTTCAATTTCCCACTTCACCGCTGCGCCAAACCCTCACCCAAGGCCGCTCGGTTTCCCAGAAATTCCTCCTTTTCTCTCAAATCTTTCTCACCGCTACACCCAATCCGAGTTCCTCCATCCGCCGCGGCGCTTCGAGTTGTTAGATGCTCCGCCTCCGATGATAAGGCTGATAAAAGCCGGCCCAGAACCCAACAAAGCAGCTTAAAACACTGTAATGGCGGAAATAATGCGCTTGATGTTGCCAAGCCAATCGCCTATGCATTGTTCTATGTATTTATTGGGGTTTTCTGTCCGTTTCTTGGCTTCCAGAAGCCTGCATTGGCGGCTGTTGCTGCCGCCGCCCCTTCGGCGACAGTTGCGAGGGAGGATAATGAGGAAAAGGGTCATAAGTACTCGCAGTATACTCAGAGGTTATTGGCGACCGTGTCGAAGCTGCTGAAGGTAATTGAGGAGGCGAGAAATACGGGGAAGGAGGATTTTGCTGCGGCTGTTGAGGAGGGCTTGAAGGAAGTAAAAAGGACTAAGACGGCATTGCAAGAAGAAATAATGGATGGGCTTTACTCGGAGCTGAGAGTTTTGAAAGCAGAGAAGGAGGCGCTGATGGACCGTTCGGAAGAGATTGTGGGCAAGTCATTTAAGTTGAAGAGGGAGGAACAGGGTTTAATGAGGAAAGCAAAAGGTGGAGGTGACAAGCTTCAGAGGTTGAGGGAGGAAAAGAGGGTTTGGGAGAGAGACTATAATGATATATGGGAGAGAATTGAGGAGATTGAAGATCTGATTGAGAGGCAAGAAACTATAGCGTTAAGTATTGGTGTGAGGGAGCTTTTGTCGATTGAGAGAGAGTGTGAGGCGTTGGTCAAGAACGTATTGAGTGAACTGAGGAGTCATGGTAGTCAGAGGTAAAGAATGCATCATATAGTTTGTTATGTGAAAAATTTGAAGTGTTTATATGCTTCTTTGATGAATTTTTTGTTAAAGAATGGCTTAATGAGTGACAGGAAATAAATGATACAAGAAATAAATAAAGATTACTTCTCTTTTCCTGTTTGATTGTCTGGCTTCAATTATCATTTAGAGCAAGTATCTCGTTGTGCCTCTGTGATAAACTACAAGTTGGTACTTGTGTTATGTCGAGAGTAATTTCCACTTCAATTGAATGTGCGTTTATCTTTATATTCCTGATGTTGCAGAATGATTTAAACTTTAAGTAAATTTGCTTTGAGAATTGTGGAAACATATTATTTTGATTCATTTTCTCTTCATATCATGAATCTGGATGCCAGTTTAACGTCTATTTTTGTAGAAAGAAGCTCGTTAGCTGCATCATTTCCAAATTGAAATCTTGAAACATATTGTTTATTATCTTCAAATAACTCCCGTCACTTGAGAACTCATGTCTGCAACACCAAAGCTCTTGAAGCACAACTTAGGTTCTGAATATTATTTCTGTCTCCTGTCTCGCCGTCCCCAATTCGGTTTCCTGGAAATTTCACTGAGCTATAGCCTAGGATCAATTATTCAGCTATGATTCCAAATTGATTGCATATTGTTGTTCTTTTTAACTTTTAACTTAAAATTGGAGATATTTTTGTAACTAAGATATTGAAACAGATGCTAATACAATTGTTACCAGAAAATCAAACCATCATGTTGACATGATAAGCTATTCTTTGTGCTTATTGCATCTGGAGTTGCCTAGACAATCTTTCAGTTATCATGTAGTCTTTCAGCCAACTAATAAATAGTTATTCTTTATTCCATATTCTTGAACCTGTGCGTCATGAATTTTAAACATGCATCTATAGTTCATTCATTTCATTACATCCGCTATTTGTGAATCTCAATTCCAAGGTACTCGTTGCTGTACATGTAGGTCCGATAATTCCTCATCAGCTGTATAAAGTATAATAATCTGACCCTACCTTGTTTCTTAATCTGCTTCTGGTCTATTAACTTACAGTACCTCAAAAACCCCTGCTACCAAGCTCTCGAAGAGTGATCTTCAGAAAGAACTGCAGCAAGCCAATAGAAAATATCAGGAGCAAATTATTTTACCCAGTGTCCTGCTACATGAGGATGTAGAGTATCTTTCCAATCAAGACTCAACTGCTTTTGCTCATCGGATACAACAAGTTCTCAAGGATTCGAAGGAGATGCAAAAAAATCTGGAGGCTAACATCAGGAAGGCTATGAAGAAACACGGTGAGGAAAGACGCTTTGTAGCAATCACACCAGCAGATGAGGTTGTAAAAGGTTATCCGGATATTGAGCTGAAGTGGATGTTTGGAAAGAAGGAGGTGGTAATCCCAAAAGCTGCGAGCCATCATTTACTACATGGTTGGAAGAAATGGCGAGAGGATGCTAAGATAGACCTTAAGAAAAGTCTTCTGGAAGATCCGGAACTAGGCAAAAAGTATGTGGCTGAAAGACAGGTATGCCAAAAATACACTTGTGCTAGTTGAGTTTCTCATGCACTTATTATGTTTCGTTCAAATAGAGCTGTAGAATTATCTTTTTTTTTTGGATAAGATATCCTTTCTAGCAGCTACTATCTATCTTTAGTGCAATTGTTTTATTCCTTTTCTATTTTCATTTGGATATTCAGCTTAGCTTATATGACTAAGACATTTAAAGGGCCATGTGATGATGTTCTTGTAACATCTCTTCTTTACCAGTAGATGGCCTGAATGACATATATGCTTCCATTGGCCCCTTATATTGTTATGGTCAAACAGTCTAGAGTTTTATAACTTGCTCCAATGTTGTACAATTGTGAATACTCTATCACGTCTGATGCCTAGTGCACCAAATATTGTTATGAAACAAACTGCCTTGCATGGATATATTGCTACTTTTTGCTTGTTCGACTCACACTCTATCCTTGAGCACCCCTTCCTTCCTGAGAGGCTTCAGCTCTAACCCCTTTGTTCATTCTGATACTATTAGGAGGATACATGCATGCTATGTCAAGACCAAGGCTTCTATTCTTTAGCACTTTTTCTTTGTCTTTTCTTCTTCTTCTTTGTAACACTAAACCATGGCACTTTGAGACCTTAGGATCGTAAAGAAGCATCATGTATTCTTGTGTTACCTTTATCATTTGCCTATTTTTCTCCTTCAATCTGTAATAAGAGTTTGGATGTCAGAGATCACTTAAATTTATTAGCAGGATGATACGTGCAACACATGTAAAAGTACTGGATTTAAATAATAGATATATAAGTAAAAATAGATAAAGATTAAATCACAATTTTGATGAGGTATAGATCACAGGATTCTTGTCATATATTAAATTATTAAACTATCTTAAAAAAAATTGTAATGATATTATAGGTGTAATCATAATCTGTAAGAATACTGACCTTTTTTATAATAATAGATAAGTAGATAGATATAGTATATCATAACACACCATTTTCCTTAATTATAATAAACAACAAGGATATGATAGGCAAATCAAATTTTGTAAAACAAGGCTCTTTTATAATAGGTATAGATTTTTATTCAAAAATTGGTGAAGCGAATAGTATGTGTTTACAAAGGATGAAAATCTTGGCCTTGTTTTGTGCCGAGTTCTTTTTCTTGGTTAAGAAATCTCATCCTTTGGAGTTGTTGTTACCTCTTCTCTGCTTATCTGCTATAACAAGCAGATCTTGAGGATCCAAGCAGACGCTGTTCTTGGTCTGGTGAAGTCAGGAAAATACCTATATAGGAGGTCGAAATGATTTTGTTTTGTTTCTGGCAAGTGGCATCCCCCCATGAATTGGTTCTTATTAGGAATTTAGGATGGAGGACAAGTGATTAGAGATTGTCTTCAGTCATCTCTTATGTTCCCATCGCATGATCTGATAGTTTATGTAGCATTAATAGTTGCAGTGCCACCTTTTGCATATTTCTAAATTATAGGGAAAGATCACGATTTTTGGTTTGTAGATTTTAGAGGCCGAGATAATTCTGGAGCAGGCAAACAATTCTATCCTCTCATCTATTTAGCTCTTCCTTGTGCTCAAATTCAGCCCTTTCAGAGTCTTTGTTGAAGGGGCTCTTTTTGAATTTTTGGATGTGCAGATTCTTTTTCTTTTCTTTATTCTGACTTGAGAATATATGCTATAGGAACGTATTCTTCTGGACCGGGATAGAGTTGCATCAAGGACATGGTACAATGAACAAAAGAAAAGGTGGGAATTGGATCCAATAGCTGTTCCCTATGCTGTGTCCAAGAAGCTTGTGGAGAATGCTCGAATAAGGCACGATTGGGCAGCCATGTACGTCACACTTAAGGGGGATGACAAGGAATATTATGTGGATGCGAAAGTAAGATCCTTACTGTTTTCTTCAACAAACCAAATCTCTTTCATAATCAGTTTTGCCCGAGTCATACTATTCTATGGTTTTGTCACAGGAATTTGACATGCTGTTTGAAGATTTGGGGGGTTTCGATGCATTGTATTTGAGAATGATAACAGCTGGCATACCAACTGCAGTTCAGCTAATGTGGATTCCCCTCTCAGAGTTGGATATCAGCCAACAGTTTCTCCTGATAGTAACACTTTGTCGTCAGTGCTTTACTGGATTATGGAGGACTAGTATTGTATCACGTGCAAAAGATTGGACCTTTGTAAAAATAAGGGATATTAATGATGATATAATGATGATGATTGTGTTCCCTGTTCTGGAGTTTGTTATCCCTTATGAGGTAGTTGATTTGTCCACTGTGACAATTTGAGCTCTGAATCAAACCATTTTGGTCCACTTTTAATTCTCATATAACCAAGTGTCTGCCTATTTTTCATGTTATAATGATATCTCAATGCATAATCCACTACTCTTTGTTTGTTGATACAGGTGAGGATGCGTTTGGGTATGGCTTGGCCAGAGTATTCCGATGTATCTGTTAGCTCCACTTGGTATTTGACGTGGCAATCTGAAGCTGAAGCGAACTTCAAATCAAGGAAAACAGATGGAGTTTTGTGGTATATTTGGTTTTTGGTTAGAACTGCAATATATGGATATGTGATCTTTCATGTGTTCCGCTTCTTGAAGAGGAATATTCCAAGAGTACTTGGTTTTGGGCCTATAAGGAAAAATCCGAACTTCAGGAAGTTGCGGAGAGTGGTAAGTTTCTTCTTTGCTAACTGTTGTTCGTATTGACTTTGTTTGACTTGAGCATAATTTAGATGCGTAGTCTAGGAATTAAACAAACTAAGAACCTAATTTTGTTCTATTCTGATATTAAATACTCTTAGTTGTCAAATCTTGATCTTAGTTGTCACTAGTAGGGGACAAGAAAATTTCTTGTATCGTTGCATTCGTCATACTCAACCACAATGTGTGTAAACTCTGAAATGAGTTCAAATCTACATAGTATCACATAAATTAGTATCAGTACAGATAGCTATAATTCTCTAAATAATTGTATTTCAAGGATATCATAGATAAAAAAAATGTAGGATTATATTCCGCTTGTGCAATCGCACTTGGCTGAATGCAGCAGAATTTAGAAAACCGTGCTTCTTAGGTTTGAAAATTAAACCAAATTGATCAATATTTACCTCAGGATGGATAGCTGATGTAGGGATTATATTTCCGAAATTTTCCAGATTGAACTCTGGCAGGTTTATCAGAGGTGAGGTTGTGGGACATTCAGGATAGGTTCATTTATAACACCACTAGCATCCAGAGATGTAAACTTGATCCAAGCTCTTGCTCGATGAGAAAAAAGAGATGTTTGTGTGCGAAAAGACCAAACTGCATGAACTTGATATTTTTTGGCATGATAAATGCCTGTTCAAACTAGATTGGGTTGAGAAGTTTGAACACAAATTTTTTACACATTTATGTTTGTACCTCGACAATGAATTCAAAGACCATATGTGAAATTCTGCCAGCCCTTAGTTGTAGGGCATTCCTATACAGTTTTTACTTTGATGTTTGCTTTCTATTTATATTCCTTCATCATCTTCATGACACTTCATTTTTCTTTGTAAAGTTAGTTTGTTTATATCATAATGATTTTGGACTTCTTTCCCCATGGATTATCAAGATCTTCCTTTCTGAATAGATTGAAGCGCTATATGAGTAAAAATCATTGGGAAAGGCAAGAAAGCATCTGCTTGTTAGATAAATGGTGCTTTGCTAAGGAAAACAACGACATTTTCTTCTTTTATTATGTTAGATCAGTTGTGTAATAATGTAAATTTATCTACTTTTTTGGATATTGAAGTGTCACGGATTCAGATTGTGTGTTTATTACCTTTTATACTTTTCTGCAGAAAGGTTATTTTAGATATAGGATCAGGAAGATAAAGCGTAAGAGAAGGGCTGGCGTTGATCCAATCAGCACTGCTTTTGATCATATGAAGGTTTCACCATATGCTCATTTATCTCAATATTTCAGACTTATAACTATTTCTAAATTTATTTTTTTGTCAATTCTTTTAGAGAATAAAAAGTCCTCCAATACGACTTAAGGATTTTGCAAGTGTTGAATCCATGAAAGAAGAAATTAATGAAGTTGTGGCATTTCTACAAAACCCTAATGCATTCCAAGAAATGGGAGCTCGTGCACCTCGGGTATGCCATTTTATCATGTATAAACCAAACCTGGCTGCTGTTCTCTTGGTGGTTTGTTCTCTTATTCACGTGGAGTAACATGTGGGTGATGTGTCTATTTTTGGTGACTTGCAATTTCATGATGATCAACATATTTCCTGATTTCACTTACAAACATAGCAGATTGATTGCATAGAAATGCGTCTTTTTAGGCGGGATACTTGATGTAGCCCTGAAGTCGCCTTTTTTGCAGTTGGTAGATATCCTCAAACTAACAATATGCACTGATTATCTTTGCGGTTTTGGTACTCTCCCAAGTTGTCAATTGTCATCATTGCTCTAATAACCTTGTCCTTTTAGTTGATATCTGCTCCTAATTCCTTGAAGTAACATCCTGTTGTTTATTGAGTCTATATCATCATGTTCTCGATGCTAATGTTTATTGAAAGTATATAGTTTTACGGAGCATATGAGTTGAATCTGAGTTTCATACTTATGCGTCACAGGGTGTTCTTATCGTTGGTGAGAGAGGAACTGGTAAAACATCCCTTGCACTGGCTATAGCCGCAGAAGCCAAGGTTCCCGTTGTTGAAGTAAAAGCCCAACAGCTGGAAGCTGGTCTTTGGGTGGGCCAAAGTGCATCAAATGTTAGAGAATTGTTTCAAACCGCACGTGATCTGGTTGGTTATTCATTCCTATCATTTTACTCTATTTTGTGCTGTCGAAGTGTTTATTACAGCAAGGACTGTTATGAAACTTGTACTGTCATGGGCGTTCCAGAGGTTCATAAGACACCACATCGGTTATTGCATGATATTTGGATATATATTTTTCTTTGAGGGAAATAATGTTATGCCTAGAAGAACATGAACAGGAAATATTGAGAAGGCTATCACAGAAGATGGTCGCTCGACCCAACAATGAGTGCTTGGATACTCCCCAGCTCTACCATGCCCCACAAAGTTGGCATCGCGATAAACTAACTTGAGAAAAAGTTTTTTAGGATTCTCCCCTAGAAGACATCTGCAAAGCAACGTAATACTACCTTGATCAGGTGAAGATGGGTGGCAAAACATCAGTCCATCCCTAAACATTCAATCCAAGATATAGCCTCAATTAACCCATCACTTTGCTGTCATCCACATGAAAGGGCCCTGGAAAGCGGCAAACCCACTAAGAAACAAGAAACTTCCCTTGATCATCCCTCAGAATAATACCTAGAACAATATAAGGAAATTCTGAGAAGGAACCTGCTCGATCCGCTTCTTGAAGGAACACTTTTTTAAACCAAGAATACTCCAACATTCAGTGGGAAACTGATCAAAAGAAATAAGATGTGCCATAATGTCCATATAACAATGCTACAAGAATCATCAACTTGGACAACTCCTTTTGAGGGAGACATCCACAGCCAATCCTCCATAACCTTAGGATGTATATGGAGGTTCCAAATCTTCAAACAGTCACCAGCAACAACATGAGAAGCCTCAAGAGTGATTGAGCACGCATATGATCAGCAAATTTAACTGAAGAAACCCCATTGTGTGAAAAGTGAAAGATCAAACAATCAGAGCAAGCCTGCAGACAAAGGGGCAAAGAAAGAATATGGGTCGCCCACATTCATACACTGTAACACTGGATTAAATGGAGTCTTGAGGAAGAATATTGATCTCAATGCATCCACCGATTTGCCTAATATCAACTTTCTTTCCATCACCAATTTTCTGATGCACTTCTGTTTGACTATATCTTGAGAAGACCAGATGCTGCGCCAAGTAAAGCTTGGAACTGCCCAATGTTGGCATTGGGAAAATCCCCTCTAGGGAGATATTTAGTTTTGAGTACCTTACAATCGATCTGGTTTATTGAAGAAATGGTCTTTATTACTGTTTAATTTCGATCTACCTTATCACTGCTTCCTTTTCTTCATTCGCATCACATTCTTTCTCAATGTACTGTGAACTAGTCCTCTTAACTATTTGAGTTTTTCCCCCCTCCTTAAGCATGTGCTTAACCATCAATCTGCTACTGCATCTTTGTAAATGTAGGCTCCCGTCATTATATTTGTCGAAGATTTTGACCTCTTTGCTGGTGTTCGTGGCAAGTTCCTTCACACCAAAAAGCAGGATCATGAGGCATTCATTAATCAACTTCTGGTGGAACTTGACGGGTAAACTTATCTTTTCCTATTGCTTTCTGATTTGCATGATTAAATGTAACACACTTCTTTTGAATTATTACGAGGCCTTAACACACTTCTTTTGAATTATTACGAGGCCTTGAATTTTTTTGACATAAATTAATTACTGAGTCTGCTATTGGTTGTGATACTTGTTTTTATGGTGTATTTGAAACTTGAAATAATTTTGCTTTATATATTTTACTTAGAGCATATTCTATCTTATCTATCTTCCCCAGGTAGAACGGTGTCTTTAAATTGCTTTTGCAGATGACAGTGAGTGCTGAATAATTCAAATTTAATTTAATTTATTTATTTATATATTTGTGAACACTTGCAGAATATGACTTTCTTTCAGCCCACCACATGTGGATTTTTTTTAGCTCTACATAGCACCTAACATAAGCACAGAGGCATGTTAGGTTTCAGGATACTGAAATCATACTGGAGATTTGACGTATCACATAAATATGTCCTTCCTGTTTTGCATTTGCAATATTCTCTTAGGTTTGAGAAACAAGACGGAGTTGTTCTGATGGCTACTACTCGAAATCTCAAACAAGTTGACGAGGCTTTGCAGCGTCCTGGTAGAATGGATAGAATATTTCATCTTCAACGACCCACTCAAGCAGAAAGAGAGAGGATCCTAAATATTGCTGCAAGAGAAACGATGGATGAGGATCTCATTGACTTTGTTGACTGGAGAAAGGTAATGAGGTTACAATATTTTCCATTTTGAATGTACCATATATGTGCTTAAGTATGTGCATATCTCATTATTGTTTTGTTCTTTTGAATCCATACTTTAGTGGGGTGCTTGCCATCTGCTTTTGGCATTTTGGTTGGTCTGCTCCATACTCAAAACTCGAATAGCACTGACTGATTTGGAATTTAGTATGATCCTTGCTATTTTTATTTACTTTTATAACTCTGTTCATTATCAGAGATATTGTCTATGAAAATTCAAGTATTACCGAGCATGAGCTAATTTGCAAACTTATTGGCTATTGCTAATTTCTGTTGCTTCTACAGAACCAAGTGATCTTTTTGTTGGAACCAACTTCCAAATCATACTTTCTCGTGGAGCCAACAGATTCCAAACTGTTGACCAATTTATTTATTCTCCTCTCAAACCGTGCAATAGTTCTGGGAGTAAAATGATCTTGTACCTAATTATACGTGATTTAACTTCAAAAACTGAATTAAAGTTTGAACTTGTCTTCACTTGAATTCTTCTAAAGGCTATTAAACTGTAGACCTGAGCTAATCTGATCCACTTTATTGCCAGAGAAATATAAATGGTTTATATTACATGTTGCTATTGGTGCTGTAAGCTATGTTGCTACTATCTTTAATCCTGTTGTTTATCTTGGACAAATTGTGCTTGTGCACCACTAAGAACAATAAGATATTGCTGAGTACTTAAACTTAAAACGATTTGTCCCTCTAGATGTTAAACTTTTTTAATGCCAAGTCACCAGCTTTTTGACTAGCAGATATAAACCTGCAGGTTGCTGAAAAGACAGCTCTTCTTCGTCCTATAGAATTAAAACTTGTCCCACTGTCTCTGGAAGGTAGTGCCTTCAGAAGAAAGTTTTTGGACACAGATGAACTTATGAGCTACTGCAGTTGGTTTGCTGTAAGAACTATTGCCTTGCCTTCATCATTGATGTTCACTTTCAGTTTGCAAATTCCTCATGATTGGTCTGTTGTCCATGATTTCATGTGAACATTGAATCTGGATCCTTAAGTCTCTTCTACTTCTTATTCTTGGTCATGCTCTTTCCGTGAACATTGAAACTCATAGATGGATCTAGAGCATGTGTCAGGACTCAGATACTAAAAGACATTAATCTACTTGTGTCTGTAGTGGGACAATTGAAAATTAGACCTATATTACTTTATATTTGGGAAAGTGTTATGAAAGTCTCATGCACGGTTTTGAATGAGAGAAAGAAGTGAGGAATCCTCTTTTCGACTCTGACTCTCCCACTTCAGTCATTGCTTTTCTTTCTGTTACTTCAAAAGTAGCTGCTTCAGCTAACTTATATGCTGTTCTATATCTCCATGAATCTAGGAGCTTTTGCTTGCATTGTATTATTTGGTCTACGTACCGGAACTGATAACATTTGAGATTATGCAGGATTATACACGAAAGATCCTTTTCTGGCTCTCTCTTTAGCCCTGTAGATTATACTGGTCACTTGCAAAATTCTGTTTATATCAGCATTTATTTTGAAATTTCAATCTCGGTCCTTTGATGCTATAATGATAATATGAAACTGCATTCCTAAATAAACTCATGATTCTTGAAATATCATTGGACAGTAAGTTATCCGTGTTGTAACCATTGCTTCACCATATATTTAGCTAATTTTGGTGTCGGATGCGGTCAAGAGATTGTGGATAAGTTGGTATTCTTGTGCTAATGCAAATCCATGATCTATTTGCTTGGTATAGAAAACTTTTGCCAAGATATATCTTCCTGAGTCTTACAACTACTTTTTCCTGTTCTTTCATGTTTTTCATTTGAACAGACAGTTTATGCTAGTTGTATATTCAATGGCTTATTGGGTTACCATCTTTGGTGTTGCTTGAACATCACGAACTAGATTATACCAACAATATATATTTGCATATTTTTATATCTTCCCGAATCAATATTTTCTTTTAGGCTTGCTAAGAAACAATGTGACTTTTTGAGCTTGGGATTTCTACTATTTTTATGTAGGCTGTTATGGCTTATCAATTTCCACATATTCATTTTAAATATGTATGTCCATGATGCAGACTTTCAGTCCCTTGGTCCCTAGATGGGTGGTGAAAACCAAACTTGTGAAGAGAATAAGCAAGATGATGGTGAATCATCTTGGTCTGACATTGACAAAAGAGGATTTGCAGGATGTTGTTGACCTAATGGAACCATATGGTCAAATAAACAATGGAATGGAACTGCTAAGTCCACCTCTTGATGTAAGTTACTGTATTGACTACAATTATTACTAAGAAGAGTAGTCTATATTGATTGGTATATGCAAACATATAGTGAGAGTATTCCAATGTAAAGCACATCTATGTTATATTTCCACTGCGTAACACAGCTGGAAGCATTTAAATAAGCTCATATTTTTGTATAGTGTGGACTGGGCTAGACTAAATTTAAATTTTATATTCTGTAGTGGACTAGGGAGACAAAATTCCCCCATGCAGTCTGGGCTGCTGGCCGTGGTCTCATGGCTCTTCTGTTACCAAATTTTGATGTTGTTGATAACCTTTGGCTTGAACCTTCTTCTTGGGAGGTATGTTTTCTCTTTTCATAACAGGCATACTTCGTCATGTTATGCATTTATTATGAATAGAAGGTCATCAACCTCTTTGTTCTGAAGATAACATTCTGTAACTGCAGATTAATTATTCACTTTTGTTTTCTCCCTTCCAGTATATTGGTTGCATATTTCAGTTCCAGTTCTTCATATCTAGATCTCTTATTTCCATTTCAATCAAGTTCACTTTTAGAGATGGCAGTTTTTACTTTTAAAATAATCTAATGTTCTTCACGAGTATTTAACAGATTTCAAAAGAAAAATGATTTTGCAGTAATAAAATGGAAACTTTGACTCTTCCAATTGCAGGGAATTGGATGCACCAAGATTACCAAGGGTAGGAATGATGATTCCATAAATGGGAATGTTGAGACAAGGGCATATCTTGAGAAGAAGCTTGTATTCTGCTTTGGCTCTTATGTTGCCTCACAGCTACTACTTCCATTTGGAGAAGAAAATATTCTTTCTGCCTCAGAGCTGAAGGATGCTCAGGAGGTTGTAGCTGTCTTTAATTTCTTGTTCTTCATCACAATTATATCTTCATCTGACTGTACATGGTCTTGGATGCAGATTGCTACTAGGATGGTTATTCAGTATGGGTGGGGTCCGGATGACAGTCCAACAATTTACCACCATGGAACTGCGGTATTAATCTTTTAATATCTGAGATGTATTTAGCCATTTCAAGGGCCACTACACGGAACTTTACCCAGAAATAGGAATGAAATTGGTGATCGTTGTCACCTCTTGTAGCTTACCCAGTTAACCTTTACCTTGTTAAAGTTACACTATCTGATACCTAAAATTTCGCAACTTGATATTTTTACAAATAGAGCTCTTCCAGGTTCACACTTCCACTCTGCTTCTTGACAATTTTGCTCTGATTGTGTCTCTTTACTTATCCCCAGTTTACACTTAGAACTTGGTTTAGACATCTGTGAAAATCTTCTCGACCATTGGAGGTGTTGTTGCTCTTCTTAGTTGTTTCAACTCAATGAACAACATATCCACTGGAAAACTCTGTATATCCTTACTGATCCACCACCAATTATGTATCTTTTTTTGGTTCTCCATTTTGGATACTGGTTGGACTATATATATTCAAACCTCTTGATATCTGCTTAATTTTAATATTGTTATGAATGGAAGTAATTCAGTTAATATCAAGAAAATTAATATATTCAGATGATAGCCATCTTTTAGAAATCATTACACTAAAGAGCAGCATAGTTGGTCAGTCTTCCATGGAAATGCATGCTTTATAATATGGTTTTTCCACCAAGAATAAAACCAAATATCTAAGCACAAGATTGTTCACTTTTTAGTGTTCCGAGTTGTTGTGTAGTTTCTTTTTCATCTAAATCATAATTTCATGCGGAAGTATGTTTGTTAAGCCTGAGGAGCTTCCTTCTTAAATACTTATGCTGCAAGCATATTAACTCTTGATTATTTCCACAGGCGACAGCTATGAGTATGGGAGACAACTTCGAATTTGAGATGGCTGCTAAAGTTGAAAATGTATGTTACTTGCGCATGATTGTCTAAGATTATACATGCTCTTCAAATATCTAAACATGAACTCAGTCTGTTTCCCCTTCAGTAGCATTTTTCTTTTTAAGTGTTTTATACTCAAAACTCTTCAATCCCTACGGCCCTCCTTACTATCTCCGTGACTCCAGCCAGCCCCCTTCCCCACCACTGCCAGCTTCTGACCTATTTTGCTCTCTCCAAGAGAATATAAAACAAAAATCCCACTTTTTGACAGAATTCATGGTTTTGGTGTTCCATAAATGACTGCATCCAAAAGAGACTATACTTTCCGTCCACTGAATTTTCCTTGTGAATAAATCTGATTATGTGTACTTTCTTGCATTTTAGAAACTTCTTATCCAAAATGGTATTAACGTTGAAAATTCAAATTAATGATACGTGGTGCCAAGCAGCAGTAGCAACTGCAATTTCATATTCTCCTTAAGTCAGTTGTCTTATTAACATACATGTTTTCTCCTACAATTTTGTACCTAGAAATCCAAAGTTACCATTTCTTAATCGACTAAATTGAATATCTGCAGATTTACAACTTGGCATATGACAAGGCAAAAGTTCTGCTTCAGAGAAATTATTTGGTCCTGGAGAAAATTGTTGAGGAACTCATTGACTATGAAATTTTGACAGGAAAGGTATGTACTCAATTTCCAAGGTGAAGGCCTTATTCTTCAAGCAACATTGTGAACTCGGCTTGTTTTTAGGGAAACTTTATTTTACTTTGAGGGCTTCTCATATATGAGATCTATAGACCAGTTAAATATTGTGATATGTCAAAGAGTTATGTCGAACTTATAAAATCCAAAGTACTTTGATTAGTTTTATTGTTAAAACTGAACTATGTTTAGTTCTAAAAGTGAGTTTCTAAACCAAACAAACTACCAAAGTTCTGATATGCTTAGATATATTTGATTATACAAATGAATTTTCTTAAACTTTCAAAATGAGTTATTCTGAACAACAAATTACTGAAGTTTTTGTGCACAGTATTTGATGCTTTTCACATTGAAGCACTGATTCATTTTTGTGAATTATGTAATAAAAATTATGGTGAAGATTACCTATATTGTTATTGCTGCTGAAATACACCAACATTTCATACTTGTTTTGAAATCTTAAATTTGCAGAGTAAGATAATTCTTTTCCAAGAAATTTTCCTAGAAATCTTTTTAGTATTGTCTGTCCTTGAGAATGCATGATATAACTTATTTGTTTTTTGAATAAAATGCCGGAATTTTCTTGTTTTGGCAGGATTTAGACAGAATTGTTGCAGAAAATGGTGGGATTAAAGAAAAAGAGCCATTTTTCCTTTCAAGCGCCAGTTATGAAGAGGTATAGTTATGAGGCATAAAAACCATTGGAATCAATTTCTGTCTTGCTAAATAAATGAAGCAAAACTGTATTTTAGAAGCAAAAAGGGTGCCAACTAGCACCAAATAGCTAAAAATATCCAATGCTTCTCCACATTTCGTTTCATTTTTTTCCGATTCAGGAATCTAACTTGAACTAAGATTACCTTCTTCTTGAACACATAATTCAGTCTGTAAACCAAATCAATAAAAACTGTTTTCTTGTTTGCAGGAAACATCAGGAAGCTCGCTTGATGGAAATACACCAGCAATAGCACTTTTAAGCACGACAAATTAGGACTGGTTGGTTAGTTTAGGACATAGCTTGGACGGCTAAGCTGCTAAAGGAGGGATGAAGTTAAAGAGGCTTATGAAAGGAGACTTTTTCAGTTGAGAAGAGTTTTTCAGTTTTTCCTTCTCAGCAGTCAGAAAGAGGTACCGATTGTGCATATATGTGAAAGGGAAATAGATATAATTCTTCTTCTTTCTTTATCTTAGGGAAATCAATTCTAGGATGCAACTGGCTCCATCTCTAATCCATATATGAGGAGATTATTTTCCAGAAATATTCCTTTTGTCCCATAGATGCCTTGCATCTTTCTCTGCTTCACATGTATACTAACTTACAGAAACTGTTCATGAATTTGACACGCTCAAGAGTATTTTTTCGTTTTAGTTGCAATTGCATCTTAGCAAATAAAAAAGGATCCTAAAATTAACCAAGATAAAATCTTTTAGGTAGCTGGATTCAGAATGATGGATCCGTGATGCATAGCAGCAATTCAGTTTGGATGGATGCAGGTTTGAGTTGCATGACGAACTCTTTTTTGGATAAAACTTCCAACTACTTGAGATTCACTTTAAATAAATCGGATCTAAGACTGATTCGTTTCAAATTTCTTAATAAAAATCTAGACATGACCTTGGTGTTTGCTTACGAGAACTACCATATATGCCCCATTACATCGATCTGGTTTATGAGTACCCTTTTTATTGGTGTAATCTGCACATTTTTGGGTTCTTAATAAATAGATAAACTTGAATGGCGGTATTGTAAATAACATGATGAAATAAATTGAGTTCATCGTTTAAATAACACCTACTTGGACCTGTTACTGTACACCACCTTAAGATTACCAATTTCCATATTGCAAATTATAAAATAACGGTTACTGTGGATTTCGAATTACTTAAATTTCTAGGGAATTGAATCATCTCAAAGGGAGCAAAGAGCCAAAGAGTTGCTCTGGCCCCCTTCAAAGGAAAAAATGCTCGGCATTGCGAACAGAGATGGATGAAGACGAACACAACAATAAACTTTCCACAAAAAGACATGTTTTAAGATAAATACTCAAAAGCAACATGACAAGGAGCAAATCCATCAGGAAAAAGCTAACTAGTTCCCTTCATAGGACCGGTATACAGATGTCACCCTGCGACATAGTAATCTTTAATTTAATAGCGTTACATGCCTAGGAATCCAGTCCCATCATCCAACCACCCAAAACAATCGACAAAAAATACATGTGGCTAAGTTGGTATGCAATAGGGGGATGTGATTGATCAGCAGGTAAGCATAATGACAAGCAAAGTAGTCAAAGGAGAGACATGCCCCACATACCATAGATGCGGGTGAATTTGGTGGACACCTCCAAAGCCTTATGTATCAACAGCTTTCATCTGAGTTACAATCAATCTAAGTTGTCATCAACATTAACATTGGTCTTCGTCCGATACTGACGACCTGATTTCCGAGAGCTACGTGCACCTTCATCAACGGCTAGGACTGGTTCATCTTCTTCCATTGCGGAGATCTCACTTTCTTGGGTGTTCTCTGCTGTAATATCAACAGACCAGCGCTTGTTCTCGAGATTCTCTCGTGTTTT
>JAYDZE010389358.1:0-17077 GCA_034509125.1 Monilaria moniliformis
TGGTCTTAGTTATGCATTAGAGATGTGTTCGGATTTGATCACTACTCTATATATATATATATATATATATATATATAGGTGTAATTAAATTTGAATAAATTCTTATTGCATAATATAGACTAAATAATAACCGCATGATTAATAAATCTACCGGCTAATAATATGACACGTGAATTTATTTTATAATTAATATATTGAATAAAGGGTAGTATAGTAAATGGTCAAAACCGCAGTAATGTTATAATCCTTATTTTATAGGAACGTGATTTTAACCATCCATTTTTGAATCCATTTGAATAGAATTGGTGTTAATTGTGCATTAAATGTGTGATCTCATATATAAGGTATTATACCATTCTATCGTCCAAATTAATTAATTTTTGTTAGTTATGTAAGACCATTGTAAGTCAAACTTGTATACGGATATATATCCAAACTAGTAGCACGGCCAAAGAAAATCCAAGTTTGTAACTTATATTTTCAAATAAGGTAATATATGTACGATGGAAATGCAAATAACCATTATTAATAGAAAATGAAACACCATATGCATTAGAGGAATCCGGTCAAAAGAAACCGTATATTGCCAAATGTAGACGTATATATACGGCATGAGCAACCCATATCGGGGTTGCAGGAGAGAGAAGTTAGAGCAAATTGTAATCATCAAATCCCTGGATAGACCAGAAGACCACATCTGGTTTTTCCAGGAAACTCAAACTTTTCTATCACCTGCCTATCAGCGATATGAAATATTAAATTCTGCAAATTCAATTTCCGAGGAGAGAAATTATAAAAATGATGATGCACTGTTTTTCGGGCTGCGTCTTGAAAGGATCGAGGCTCCATAAGAGGTCCTTGAGGAAGAGCTTTCAAGAATTCAAGAAGCATAATAAAAGGCACACTTCTTTTGCAAATCTATCAACCAAAAGCGGTATACCATATTTAGTCATTGCATACATGCATCTTTTATTTATATATATATGATCTGAATTGAATAATCAAATTCATCATTTGATGACATACGACAGATAGAAGCAAGATAAGGTATATATCAAATGAAATAGAGAAGCTTGGAAAGGGCAACATCACTGCTCAAGTATTCACCTACAAGGAGATATGTGCTGCCACTAAAAACTTCAGCCATAGCAATTTGATAGGCGAAGGCGGTTTTGGGAGGGTCTACAAAGGCTACCTTGAATCCAAACACATGGTAATTTCATTGATTGATCGACCATGATCGGCTATATATATATGTGTGTGTGTGTTGGAAACTAGGTTTTGTTAAAGTTATTTGCGTTTTGCATGTTGATGACCAGGAGGTGGCGGTGAAGCAACTGGACAGGAATGGCTTCCAAGGAAACAAAGAATTTCTAGTAGAAGTGTTGGTGTTGAGCCTTCTTCATCATCCTAATCTTGTCAATTTGATAGGATATTGTGCTGAAGGGAATCACAGAGTTTTAGTTTATCAATACATGTCTTATGGCTCCTTGGAAGATCATCTCTTATGTATTTCCATATATTTTGCTAATGTTTTCAATTTAATTACTAAATATTGTAACAAATGCACTAATGAATACTTGTTTGCAGGTCTGACTCCAGGCAAGAAGCCTCTAGACTGGAATACAAGGATGGAGATTGCTCAAGGAGCAGCGAGGGGGCTCGAGTACTTGCACGAGCAAGCGGATCCCCCGGTCATATACCGTGATTTCAAGGCATCCAACATACTCCTTGACGCTAGCTTCAATCCTAGACTTTCGGATTTCGGGTTGGCCAAGCTGGGGCCCGTTGGCGACGGAAACCATGTCACGACTAGGGTTATGGGGACCTACGGCTATTGTGCGCCCGAGTATGCACAGACCGGTAGGCTCACCACAAAGTCGGACGTCTACAGCTTTGGAGTCGTGTTCTTGGAGTTAATCACAGGTCGGCGGGTTATTGATTTTACACGGCCACCCGACGAGCAGAACCTGCTAGCCTGGGTACGTATGAAATTATTTGAGATTAGGTTTTTTCACGATTCCTCGTGATGTTGGGATTGTTTAATAATGGATTTTTGCAGGCGGAACCGTTGTTCAAGGACAAGAAGAAGTTCCATTTGATGGCAGATCCATTACTTCAGGGTAACTACCCTGAGAAAGGCCTTTTCCAAGCGCTTGCGGTGGCGGCAATGTGCCTTAGTGAAGAAGCTAGCATTAGGCCTGTGATGAGTGATGTGGTCACTGCCTTGGAGTATTTATGTGCACACAAAATCCAAGAAGAAAATCACAATCACGACCACAACCACGACCACGACCACGACCATGATGACGACGATGAAGACGGAGACTATCACGAAGATTAGGGATGTTTATTGCGCCAAAACATTTAGTACGAGCTAAATTTTTTCCGGGAAATGAATTTTCAGACATAATCCTACTTTTCTCGATCAGATCGATCCGTTGGTTTCGAGGTAATTTAACATGCCATCGAGGATCATCATATAATTCATGAATACTCATAACAGTATCATCTGAATAATGTCGTTGTTTTAGGCCATTTTTGTGAAAAGGTTTTGTAGTGGCAGAATCTTACAGTTTTCTGTCATTGAATTAAGATTTGTAAATTTAGCATATTGAGAGACCATTAACATTTTATTTGGGTTGTTAGTTTCATTTTTGTTTATTTATTTGATATCACTAATTATATTTCCCTAACAATCACATACGCACAACATATTTCCCATTTTTAATTAATTTTATTTGATTCCAATCATAACTTAATTCAATCATTTCGAAATTTTCATGCTTTTGAGGACATGCAAGCGATAAAGATCTTATCTTTTGTCAAAACAGTCTCGTCCCAATCCAAAGGACTGACCCAAGTTTAGATTGGGTTGGGCAGAGAGGTTTGAAGTCTGACGAGATTTCGGGCATGTCCAAAACTACCAAAGTCTGATAGGCTTGGGCAAGGTCAATCCGACTTGAAAATTTTACACTAAAAAAAGTGTATAGGTTGGATTCCATTCTATTTTGATCTGACCAAACCTAATTTTTAAGGAAAAGATCAATGGGCGTAGGCTAGGTTGGCCCGACCAACCTTTTGCCAACTCTACTCAATGGAGTATAATAATATTGTAGCAATAATTAAAAGACTTTATTCTTTAGTCTTTATGAATATATGAAATTTCTATATAGTATACACAATTGTACTAGGCGTGTTAAAAATATAACGAATAAAGTGCACTCCAAGTAGCTTGAACTTATAAGTTAGTGGTATTCACCTCATCATACGAGTTCATTTCTTCTATTTTTAGTGCAATTGCTCTACAAATATAAAAATGGTAGAACAGATTGCTAATTGAGCATATGTAGAAGAATTATGCCATTAAAAAAACATAAACAAATGGTTCACTTTGTTCTATTTTATATTTTTTAGTTATTAGATTCATATTGTACTATGAATTGTATATATATTACTGCAAAGAAAAAATCTGATTGGTCTGAATAGACCAATAAAAAGGATTGTTAGGATTGAAAAATTTCAGTCTTTAGTTTGAAAATAGTCTAACAATTAATAGAATTGGCTTTACACACCGTAGATTGGCCCTATAGATATTATATTAGAGTAAATACCATTTAACACTCCAACATTTGCTACTTTTTACATCTATGTCTTAATATAAGTATATTGACAAATACGGCTCTAACCTTTTATACTAATCCTTATATTTTGCCTAGTTGGCAAGTCGGAACTCCACGTCAATTACACACTTGAAATAAAAAAAAAATTGTGTTATTTCACACATTCTCTCTGTTATTTCACTCAACAAAAAATACATGAATCAAATCATTCAAAACGACATTAATTCAAGTATCAAATGACGGTATTTTTTTAATAAAAAAATTCTATGTATGCCAACTAGGCAAAACGAACCTGAATTTGTTCATCACAATACAACTGTGAAAAAAATAGAAAGATTGGTGCCTGATTTATTAACATACTCACATTAAAACACAAATTAAAAAAATTATAAACATTAGAGTGTTAAATAGTATTTACCCTTATATTTATTATTTATCATTTTCTAACCTGTTGAATTCTTTCTTTAGATGCTATTTAATGTTATTTATAAATTTTTTCAATTTTATTTTTATCTAGAGAGTGTATGTATATTTTTGCTGCTCATTAATTCCTTTTTATGTGTATTGCTTTTGAAAGAAAAATAAATAGGGGCCATTTTGGTCAAATAAACCTGCCAAAGTTAGACCATTTATATTCAATTTATTTTTTTCAAAATTAATTATATGGTTGCATTAGGATGAAACTCATTCTTATTTCATAACTTAGACTAATTATCATTATTGGATATGATAATCTAAAGCCGAGATTTAAGGAAAACAAAAATCAGCATAGTTTGTTCAACAACTCATCATAAGAGTCTTTTTAGACACGGAAAAAATCTAGTAACGTGAATATATTTATCAGCACTTACATGGCATGATTTTGTGATCAACATACATGCTTTATGAAAATTAGTATATATGCTTACATTGATCAGTATATAGGTTTTTAAAAATTAGTATAAGGATATATTATTTAAAAAACGATAATTATGGAATCATGCGGATTTTATGCCTTTTGATTTGAAGATCAATCACTACCTCTCTCCTAAAATACATCAAAAATATTAAATTTCACATAATTTTTTCGACTTAAATCATTTTTTCACAAAACATATATCAAATTAACGATAATTTTACGATGATTCTAACGAAATCCTAATTGCATATGTTTACATCTCGAAAAATACGGAAAGAATAACAATCAACATATATTACGTTATATTGCTTCTTGGATAATATTATACTCCTTCTTGGATGAGAAATAACAATCAACAAATATAATACGTTATACTGCTTCTTGGATAACACTATACTACTTCTTGATTAACACTATATTGCTTATTGGATAACATCATACTGCTTCTTGGTTAACACTATATTGCTTCTTCCTTATATATGTTGATTAATAATATTATTCAAAAAGCAGTATAGCATTATCCAAAAAACAACATAGTGTTATCCAAGAAGCAGTGTAACGTATTATATATGCTGATTGTTATTGTTATCCAATAAGCAGTATAGTGTTATCCACGAAGCAGTATAGTGTTATCCAAGGAGCAGTATATTGTATTATATATGCTGGTTGTTATTGTTTTCGTATTTTTCGGAATTTATTGTTATTGTTTCCATATTTTTGGGATTTTTTCTGTGTACTAAAAGACTCTTGTCTGTTATAAGTTATTAAAATCCGTTGCCACGTGACTTTATTTTATCCGTTTGATGTTTAATATATATTCGGTCTTGGTTCAGATATAAAATTTAGTTCAGATTTGATCACACACACACATACACACACATATAGGAGCTCACTAGGGTCAAACCACCTCCTATATCCGAACTAAAACTGATTTTGATCCGTTGAATCTCATAATCTATGGCCTAAATTCAATAAAAATGTGTTTCAGTATAATTTATTCGAATATGCATCGTAAGGGTATTTTGGGAAATAGAAAAATATGTCCAAAGATATTTATCTATCCTACGTGGCACAATTATCTTTATTCAGTATATAACATCCGATAAATTAATGTATAGATTGCGAAAAATCATTATATAGCTTAACCCAGATCAATATAATATACCAACATTAAAATATAACTTTAAATAACATTCAGCATAGTTAAACAATTAAATCAACGTAGCTTCACCAAGCTATCAGCATAGCATTACAATATAATCATCATTGTCATAAAATATAATTAATATAACTTTAAACAATAATCAGCATAGTTAAACATGTAAATCAACACATGATTTATCAAGCAATCGACATAACATTATAATATAATCATTATAGTCATAAAATATAATTAATATAACTTTAAATAACGATTAGCATAGTTAAACAAGTAAATCAGCATAGCTTTACCAAGAAATCAACATAGCTTTACAGTATAATCATTATAGTCATAAAATATAATTAATATAACTTTAAACAACAATCAATATAGTTAAACAAGTAAATCACCATAATTTTACCAAGCAGTTATCATAACTTTACAATATAATCATTATAGTCATAAAATATAATTAATATAATTTTAAACAATAATCAACATAGTTAACTAGGTAAATCAGCATAGCTTTATCAAACAATCAATATAACTTTACCCAACAATCATTATAGTGTTACATGATATGTTGATAGTTATAACGATCATAATTTTTTTTTATGTGAACATATGCAATTAATATTTCGTCACAATCCTTACAAATTACATTTTATTTGATATATGTTGTGTGAAAGATAATTTAAATTGAGAGAGTTATGCGGAATTCAAAGTTTGTAGATATTTTAGCGGAAAATGTTTATGAAAATCGCATAATTCTGGGAATTACCATAACTGAAACATACTGAATGACAATAATTTCCTTGTCTGCTGTAATTAGATAATATCTGCGCTGTCATGTGGCTTCATCTCATCCGTTATATAATTACATCTTACAGTCCACATTTGGTCTCGATTCAAATATATATATATATATATATATTCAAGATCGGTCTTGACATTTTGAAGGTCCCAGGTGAAAATAAAAAAAGGAGCCGTCGGCACTTAAAACTTAAAAAAATCATTTTTTTTAATTAGCGATAGTAAATAATAGTCTTTCATATTTATATGGGTGGATAAATTTAATATAAACTAAAAGTACAACAAACCAAAAAACTAAAACTAGCTATAAAAACTTTATGAAGAGCCCCCTTTTTTAATTTTAATAATCTCATCAAATTTTCTTTTCTTTTTTTACTTCTACGTGCATATGTTCCGAGCAACATATTGTACGCACAGATTATTTATTAATAATGCATATTCAAAGACAATTATTTATGCCCATATATTTTTATTTTAGGAATAATTCTTTTTAATAAAAGTACTATAATAAGCATTTTACAAAATTTGGGGCCCTTGGCAAATGCCCACATAGGGGTGTGGAGGCATTTTAATTTGCCGGAAAAGAGAGAAAGGAATAACGAAAAAGTGATGAAGAATAACTTAAGCTTAATTTGGATTATTCTATTAAAATTTTATATTGGAGGTTATAAAATATATCAATATATTTATTATTTGGAGCTATGGTAATATAGAGTAAAACAGTAAATTATAAATTATTTATTATTATTATTTTGAATAGGAGCTACAATGAGTGAAAATGGGGGTTGTAAATATAATTATCTCATATGTAATTCTAATAAAATAAAAAATAATTTCACTCCGATTACAAATTAATTCGAATCAAGTAGCTGTAGTGACAATGAATTTACAGAAATGCCGCCAGAAGAATTGCTCTACATATTATGACTGAATTCTGCGATACAGTTTATATATAATTATATGTAACTAAAAATTCTGCTGATGTGGTGTGCGAGTGTGCCCTTTCCTTTCCCTCTCGCACTCCCTCCCTCCCTCTCCCAACCCCACTTTCTCTTTCTAGAAACGCATGTGCTCTTCTGCCTCCTTCCGCCACTTCCACACTCCCTGACAAACAACCGATAAACCCCTGTAAAACCCTCTTATTACAGCCGCCAATTAACCCATCAATATTTTCCTTTTTTTTCTTTTTTTTTCTTCTTCAAAGTTATCAAAACGGCAGCTTTTCGAGGTATTGTCACTCACACAACTAGCAATAAGCTAGGCAGAGCTGCAACCGCTATGGCTAAAATGGGGTTGTCTGCGCCCACCGCCCCTTTCCGGCCCTCGTCGTTTTGCCCCCCGCATTTCTGGTTTTGCCGCTCTTGTATTCAATTCTACTCCGTTTCTTCTCCAAGCAGAGTTTTCTGCAGGTTCAGCTTCATTTTTAACTCACTTAACATGTGTTTCTTTTGATTTTGGATGGTTTCTTGATGTTCATTAACTGTCAGTTATTTTCTCAATGTGTGAGTGTGTGGTTTCTATCTTTGTTACTGTTTACCCCTGATGTTCTTCTAGTTGTCTTGAAATTTGTGTATGTTGTTTGAAAATGTAGAATTTTGGTGTGTGAAAGTCTTATTTATGTGCTGTTTATGGGAGTATGTAGATGTGTATTGTTAGTGGATTGAGATTTTTTTAGGAGCAATGCTAGTTTGGGAGTATGTAATTTTCTTATGCTACAACGAGCATTTTATGTAAGGGCGAGAGACTAGGGTACGAATCCCAATCCCCCCATCCTCCAACTCAAAAGAAAAATTGTTATGCTGTCCTTGAATGTAGGCTCAGACATGACGTTTTGCAGGGTGGAAGATAAAGCAAGCCGAAGTGCTCATAGGGGCATCCCTAATGGAGCTACCATTGCTGATGTGCTCGAATTAAACCAAAAATCGAGCTACAGCACGTTTCAGCACAATGATAATCAAATGCGTTATCGAGAAAGGAGTGATTTTGCATATAAGTGGAAAAAGTCCTCTTTATATAGAGAGGCGGAAGCAATAGAGGGAGACAATCAAGGAATTTTAACGGAAGTCTTAAATACTGCACAAACTGCCAAAGACTGGGGACATACCATTGAAGACTGGGGTAAGGCTACCGAAGAATGTAGGACAAACAAGAGACTATTTGCTCATGGGAACAACACTTCTGCAAAGCTTAAAACAATTACAGAAGGCGATAATAGGAGAAAAACAATAGTATGTTATTCTTAATGCTGGCAAAGCTTTGAAGTCACTTCTTTCATTGAAAGCTTTCATGTTGTTTACCGCTGTTTTCAGAGCTTTTCTGATCATGGGTAAATTGTTTGTTTTGCAGTATGAAGGAGGAGGGAGAGCATTAAGCAGGAAGGAGACAAAGTATACTGGAAATGGCAGGCAACATGTGCATCATATTTCCAATAACCAGATATCTCTAGGTCAGGTTGGATCTTGTGTAGTTTCTAACCCAAATAATGATAGAAAGATAGTATCGGAGGGCAATTTAATGACAAAAGGTGCTCACCCACGTTCCTTGGGAAGTAAGAGAGTTCAGGGTCCGAAACCTGACGAGGATGAAGTATTCAATATTAAAGAAACTGCTTCTACTGATAACGAAGATGTTCCAAGTGATGACGTTGGTGAACCTTTGAGTGAGAAAATCACCGGTCCTGAGTACTCAGAACTTCATGAGAGACTTAGTCAGGTCTATGAAAAGGTTCTTGTTGTTGATAGCATACCTGTAGCTAGGGAAGTAGTCCATCTGCTCACTACTCAATACAAGGATCTTGTTCACGCATGTGATACAGAGGCATGTATAGGTTTATTGTAAATTTAAAATCTAAATATATGCCTCATATACCATTTTTGTGCAAATTCAAGCCGCTGCTTAGCTTTCTCTGTGATTTTTATTACTGTAGGTAGCAAATATTGATGTTAAAGAAGAAACACCCGTGGATCATGGTGAAGTGATATGTTTCAGCATTTATTCCGGGCCAGAAGCTGATTTTGGTAATGGGAAGTCCTGTATCTGGGTAGATGTCCTTGATGGAGGCGGCGAGGGTCTTATCAAAGAATTTGCTCCATTTTTTGAAGATCCGTCTATTAAAAAAGTATCTCATTTCTTTGTTGTTTCATTATTGGCTATTTATGCTTCATTGTTCCTAATAATTTTACCCGATCAAAACACCCTTCGGCCTGGTATAATAGAGATTTGAATTTATAAATATAATCAGCTTCCCTATACTTTTTTGTAGGTGTGGCATAACTACAGCTTCGATAATCATATAATAGAGAATTATGGGCTTAAACTTTCTGGTTTCTATGCTGATACGATGCACATGGCTCGACTGTGGAATTCCTCTCGACGAACAGAGGGAGGGTATTCTTTGGAAGCACTCACAAGAGATCCCATTGTCATGTCAGATGCTATGAGAGGCCCTGGCGAACAGGTTCTTGGGAAGGTGTCAATGAAGAACATTTTTGGTCGGAAAAAACTTAAGAAAGATGGATCTGAGGGTAAAATAATTGCCATTCCTCCTGTTGAAGAGCTACAACGAGATGAGAGAAAATTATGGATTTGTTATTCTGCCCTGGATTCGATAAGCACATTGAGCCTGTATGAAAGCCTGGAGAAGAAGTTATTGAAAACCCCTTGGTCTGTTGATGGACAATACCAAGGGTCAATGTTTGACAACTACTGTAAGTATTTACGTCCATTCGGTGAGCTCCTTGTTAAAATGGAGAGAGAGGGAATGCTGGTTGATCGTTCTTATCTTGCTGAAATTGAGAAGGTTGCTAAAGTAGAGCAGCAGATAGCTGCGGATAGATTTCGCAAGTGGGCCTCTAAACTTTGCCCTGATGCAAAAGACATGAATGTGGGAAGTGATGCACAGTTGCGACAGTTATTCTTTGGTGGTGTACAGAACAGGTAGTGCTAACATTCCTTTTGAAAGAAGCTAAGTTGATACCTTTGTTCTTGAAGGCCAATAATGAGCATACACTTATTCTTCATTATTTTATTTGCAGAAAGGATCCAAATGAGTTTCTTCCAGTGAAGAAAGATTTTAAAGTTCCCAATGTGGATAATATTATTGAAGAGGGCAAAAAGAAAGCCACAAAATATCGTAAAATCGTATTAAGTAAGCCTGAAGGTGTTAACATGGTAGCTGATAAGTTCACTGCAAGTGGGTGGCCTTCTGTTAGCGGGGATGCTTTGAAGACTCTTGCTGGCAAGGTCTCCCCGGACTTTGATTTCTTGGATGAAGAGGATGACGAAGAAATTACTGAAGAAGAGGACCAAAACTCATTGAAGGACAATGGAGCGCCCCAAAGTGTAGACAGAGATATATCTGCTTACGGAACTGCTTACTCTGCATTTGGTGGTGGACAGGCGGGAATTGAGGCTTGTCATTCCATTGCTGCTCTATGTGAAGTTTGCTCAATTGACTCTTTGATATCCAACTTTATTCTCCCCTTGCAGGTTTTCTTCTTCTAGACTAACCACATTACATGATTTGATTGCTGATTACATTATACATGTATATGTGGGTGTTTGATATTTGCATCTAAGTTTTTTTACCTACTTCTTTTGGGGGCTTCTAAGCATTTTAAGATATGACTCTTTAAAAGGATTAAAGACTTATATTCTATATCTGCTAGCTGTTGTAAGTGAATTTTGGCAACCCCATTGAAATACTGTTTTCCATGTAGAATTTTTTTAGTGATTTTGAGATGCTTCTTTATACAATTTTTTGAGAGTCGATTGTTGCATTAGTTAGTAATTATTGCTTCCCAAATCATATGCAGACTTTTCTTTGAATACTTTTATAATGGCACAATAAAATAACCAGGCTATCTTCTTCTAGCCTTACCATGTTACATGGTTAGACTGCTGATTACATCCGTAGAAGTCTTCACATGTATTTCTTTTCCTGTTTTTTGGGGTTTTCACGGATTTGGTTTTGGCTATAGTGGTTGCACAAAACATAAATTCCTAGTTTTTAAGATGCCACTTTTTGGAAGGATAAGGGAATTCTATCTTAACTTTCCTACAGGAGATTGGAGGAGGGATATCTCCATCAACCTGTCATAAGTTTTCTGCAACTCCACTGGAATTTGTTTTGAATGTGCAAATTTTCTAGTGATTCTGAGAAGGCCTTTATATGATGTCTCGGTTGCTGCATTAGTTAGTTTTGATTGTTTCCTAAACCATATTTAGATTTTTCTTTGAATAATTTTATGTGGGCACAACAAAACAACTAGTAAAACCGTTAAATTTGACCATCTTCATCATGCAGCATAAGCATTAATTTTATCTGCCTGTCTCTCTTTCTTCTTTTACATAAATTTGTTAGCTGGTCTTGATTGTTGCATAAGGTTGCCTTTGAGAGTTGAGTATCATCTCTTATCTTTCGGCTATTTGATGAGTGTGTGACAGGATTGGGAAATTTCTTATGTTCTTAACTCTGCTTTTCATCGTCCATCGCAGGGAGATCACATTTCAGGCAAGGATGGGAGAATCCATTGCTCTTTAAATATCAACACAGAAACTGGCCGACTTTCTGCCAGACGACCTAATCTGCAGGTTTGTGCAATGTTTTTTCTCTCCGTGTTACCTGCTTATATGCACTTCAAGAAATTAATTTGTATTTCATGTTACCGCAGCTTTAGATATTGTGTGGCACTTGTATAGCTTAAAGATCCCCTCATCGAACAAAAGTACAAGTCGCATTTACCTTTCCTAAACTTGTTTCTGAGCTATATCTTTTATCTTCTGAAATTCAGAACCAACCGGCATTGGAGAAGGATCGTTACAAGATCCGTCAGGCATTTATTGCAGCACCTGGAAACTCTCTAATAGTTGCTGATTACGGACAGGTAATAACTTGAGGTCTCTTAATATATAATGCTTTGTTTACAGTTTTTATTTTTGAGACAATATAATCCTAACATATTATATACCTAGAGTTAGTCGCCATATTACTCTTGAACTATAGTAATATGTATATAGGTTAAATGACTAGAATTTCTTATAAGTTATAAATAGTTAAAGTGAGTTCAAAAAAGAACTAGTCTTCAAATATTTGGTTTCAGTTCCAAAGTACTAAAATTGATAAGAGCAAAAAATACTAAATATTTCTGTGTTTTATTCTGTTTCTTACAATCAGTTAGAGCTTAGGATTCTAGCTCATCTGGCCAACTGTAAGAGTATGCTTGATGCTTTTAAAGCTGGTGGAGACTTCCACTCAAGAACTGCAATGAACATGTATCCACACATTCGTAAAGCTGTTGAGAATAAGGACGTGCTTCTCGAGTGGCATCCTCAGTCGGGTGAAGATAAGCCTCCAGCCCCATTGCTAAAGGTTTGCTCTTAGAGTTTTCTCTTTGCCAGTTGCCTTTCACTTTCTTTGTTTGAGATAACAGCAACTATATCAACATGTAGATTCTTGCCATTGCATTGCTTCGTTCCATATCAAAACATTAGCTCTTCGAATGATGTTATAATAGAAATAAATCTAATGCATATCACAACCACTGACTAGATACTTTATATTGGTTGTAGACTTTTTCTGTCGGTTTGGAAGTGGTAGGTTAATTCGTATCTTGCAAATGTTTGGCCAATCTATCAAGCGTCAAGTTAGCGGTTGAGATGGCAAAGCTAATAATGTAGTAACCTATTAAACTATCTTATTCTGTCTTTATCCTGATTTTGTAACTTGGTCTTTGAAATGGTCTTTACTGGTCCAACTTAGAAATGGTCTATTATTAGGCTTTGTAATAACAACTACCTTGAGTAATCGGATCTTTGTGGATGATATTTCAGGATGCTTTTGGTGCCGAAAGAAGGAAAGCGAAGATGCTTAACTTTTCCATTGCATATGGAAAAACAACTGTTGGACTTGCTCGGGACTGGAAGGTAATGGATAGTTTCACGAGAGCTTTCAAATTATTGAAAGTTTGGTTCCATGGTTGACAACTATTTGTTTGTGCCATCAGGTTTCTCGTGTGGAAGCTCAGGAAACAGTTAATCTCTGGTACAGCGATAGACAAGAAGTACTACATTGGCAGACACTACGCAAGAAACAAGCACATAACTATCACTGCGTTTACACATTGCTAGGCCGGGCCCGCCACTTCCCATCTCTAAAGAATGCCAGCTCTGCGCATAGAGCTCACATCGAACGTGCTGCTATCAATACCCCTGTGCAGGTCCATGTTTAGGGTTTAGGGTTTTGGATATGCTTGCCTGTCCAAATAATTGGGCTGTGTTGACATACTAACATGTAAAACCTTGAAATACACTGCAGGGAAGCGCTGCAGATGTCGCTATGTGTGCCATGCTGCAAATATCAAGAAACGAACGTCTGAAGGAGCTAGGATGGAGGCTTCTGTTACAGGTAATATTATCTATGAAGACAAAATAAAGAAACAAGTCTAAAAAATAAATAAAACAAGAAATTCTCTTAAGAGGGGTTTATTTTTTAGGAATGACAATATACACGATTGAGTATTTTTTTTTTGTTAAATCTCTAGGATTTCTCCAATTGTAATCCTTTCAGTTGAATATGAATTAAGCAAGTTATCTCAATTTGTAGAACTTATCAAGGGTCGTAGGATATTCTAAAGTTCCAATCTGTCTTCACAAAGAATAGATTAGCATATCTATGTTTATTTACTTAGGAAATAAATGCCCCCTTGTTGGGTTGGGCAGGTTCATGACGAAGTGATCCTAGAAGGGCCGACTGAATCGGCCGAGGAGGCAAAGGCTATTGTTGTTGATTGCATGTCAATGCCTTTTGAAGGGAAAAACATTCTTAGAGTTGGTTTGTCTGTTGATGCCAAATGTGCTCAGAGTTGGTATGCTGCCAAGTAGACAATGGCGTGCGCCGGTATGATTTCCTGACATAAGATTTTCTCTTGTTCTTGGTTCTTGGCCACCTGATGCGGCAGTTTCTGTAATCTAGTTGGGATAAATTTCCCCCCTAATTTCTGTATATAGTTTGTGAATTTGGCTTCATTGTTTTGTTCTATATTCACACTACTGATCTTCTTGAAAGAGAAATTCCATGTTCAAGATTTCAGTTCCATCTATTTGCTTCTCTCCATATCCACATGGCTTGTTCTATTTTAGAGTTTGTAGATTATAGTTCTTAAATCTCAAACTTTTATTAAATTCTGATTTTGCACACCGAAAAGAAATTCTATTTCTAAATTATTATATTTTTAATTGATTTTCGTTTTAAGACCTAGATCGATTCATCCCTAAATTAGATTAACCTATGGCTACTACTGTGGTAGAAATTAAAATTTAACTAAAAAATAAACACCGACAAAAAAATTCTACTAGAATCTTTAAAATTATGAAGGAAAAAGGTTCAAATATTCATTTGAGGTATATCGTAAAATCTATATGCAATTTTAAATTTTGATTTGAATTGATTACAAATTTTATGTTTCTGTCAATTAACTCCATCGATTTATGGAATGTTAACATCTGTTAATATTTTCAGATGAATGAAATGTAGATTAGCTTTTCAGTGAATATCTCATAAGAAATTTGTACTTTATGTAAAGTATATAAAAATATAAAACAAAAAATCAAATTTTAGATGATAATTTATTGAATGTGTTAAAATATTTTTAGTCATAATTAACCGCAAACTTGATTTTATTAGTGCTGGTTATAACTCAGTAATTTCTCAAAGTTAAAATTGAGATTATAGACAGAAGAATACTCAATGTTCATACTATTATTAACCCAAATAACAATAAAGCAATCATTACATTTTCCAATCATGTGTCGTCATTTAAGTGGCCCTTGCTATTTTTTTTTTGTGGTTTTTATCTTCTTATACAATCTGTAAATTATGAACTGTTCTTAAATATTTGTATACTATAAATACAAAATATTTTCTAAGATAATAAGACATGTAATGAAAAACAAAAATAAAATCTCCCAACTATATAAATTGTCATTTTATTATTTGAGTAAAGAAAGTCATATTTCATAGGTCCATAAATTATATATAATATTAAATTAAAAACATGTTTAAAAAAAATAGTTGGTGGATATTGGTGGATGTATTTTTAGTAGATAACATGGTATTACTAATAGGCCCACTATATAGAAACAAATATGGTATGTTCGGTAAATAAAATGTGTTTGTAAAGTTGAAATATCAACTACAGTGTAAATTATGTTATATAAAAGAAAATGATATATTTTTGTGGACACAAAATAAGGCAATTGTTATATATTTTTTGTGGACGAAGAGATGTAATTACTTTAAAGGGCATGAAAAACAAAAATAAATAAAGGAACTCACCGCAATTAGGGGTGGATAAAATATTTGAAAAATGAATAATTGAATCGATTCAAATCGAAATCTGATATTCAGATTTTTTGATTTTTCAGTTTGATTTGATTTTTTTTTTAATTCAATTTTTCGATCCGGTTCGATTTATATATTCAAAAAATGATTTTTTGATTTTGTTCGATTTTAACATTTTTTCTTTATTTTTGTTCGATTTGTTCGGATAATTCAATTCTTTTTTATTTTCTTTTATTTTTGAAAAAGTTGCAAATTTGATTTGATTCAATTTTAGCAAAAATCAAACCAAAACCCCGATACTCATGGACAGACCTAGATAGAGTTGTGCGGAGTCGGCCGATTCCACCGTCGACACATGAGTACCAAAAAATTTCTATTAAATTCGGTCATTAGAACCGTCAACATCACGTACAACAATTCCAAACTCACGAATTTTGCTTCCTAAATCCTTCGGTGCAAATACTCACTCCTAACCTCCATCAAAATTGTAGCTGCCTCGATCTTCATTATCAGTCCCATCTCAAGTCATAACTCCAGAGTACTTAATTATAAAATAAGATTAAAATCATTCAAATTAATGTACTTATCAAAAAGATATGTTCAATTCCAAAATATCAAAATTCGTAAAATCTTCAGTTTAGCAAGTTATAAGATTAGGTCAAGTGTTGACAAAAAACCATAGTGTTGAAAAAAATTACTGCAGAACTTGATAGAATAAAAATAAAACAATATTTTAAATTAATGCACTTTTCAAAAAGATGTTTGAATTTCAAAATATCAAATAAAATTTGTAAAGTCTCCAATCTTCACAATGAGCACGATATATTTTCTATTTTTCTGTTTGTATATCATCTATAAATTAGTGAATACTAGATAGAGAATATTGTGTTACAGTGTTACTGATGCAGATGCTGCCTCAAATTCTTGAGCAAACTGTGAGGAATAAACATAAGGTCCAAACTGGCAACCATAAGGATTAACATTGTAACATAATTTCAGTAAGAAATACTTGCATTCAACAAATTATTCTCCAAAATTCGATGTTTTTTCTTTAATATTTTCATGTTAGTCGATGGAGATAATTGACGAAAATGATAAACATAAAGCTTGTAATTAATCTAAATCAGAGTTTGGCCCAAGTTTATAATTAACAGACTATTATCCCTTTTGTTAAATTTTATCAGATGTCCAGTTTACTCTAAATCTAGAATGATCATAATGAAATCGAATTCAGAATAATCCCAACTCCAATAATAAGTTAT
>JAYDZE010389469.1:0-17075 GCA_034509125.1 Monilaria moniliformis
CAGGGGGTGCCTTAGATACATAAACTAGGAATAACAGTGTTTTCACACGGGCCAAGCACGGGCCGAGATTCAAACTCTCGGGCTTGCCTTTTCACTATCTTGCCAATCAAACACCCGAATTACACTGTTTGACCAAGATAGCTTATCTAATCTTGGCTAAACATGGCTATCAAACATGACCTTAATCTATTATATATCAGGATCATTTAAAAATCATTTTTAAAAAAATGACATAAGTGGATAGTTCATCACAAATGCTTCTCCATAAAACTTCCATAAAATTATAATATTCATATATAGATCTGTATTATAGTCTATAAAGAGTCATTGTTGATTTATAGTATTGTTCAAGTCGTCGGCGGTCTCATTTGCATATTAGAAGTTTTCTTCGCTTTGACTGACTAACGTTATAAGAGGTCCCTTTTTGGTCAATGTCTTCTATGTAATACAAAATGTTGGAGTATATCATTTTCTTCGGTTAGGCCTCCAATTTATTGGTTTTCGGAAGATTAGCGCGTCTCGATCTCATCAGCAAATTCCCACATAGCATCGGTTGGGGAATAATCCTTCCAGTGGATAAGCTACTAGTCAACCGTACGATTGTGACGGAGAATCATACGCCGCTCCAATATAGCTTGAGGATAAGCATCTTTAACATGAGAAATAGGAGGAAATTGAGGAACAGGCCCTTGCGGCGAGGAAGAGGGTTCAAGCTGCGACACTTGAAAGACATTATGAAGTTGAGCATCGGAAGGAAGTTGCAATTTATACGCCACTTTGCCCACCCGATGTAATACTTGATATGACCCAAAATATTTGTCTTCAAACTTATATAAGTATTTGGTACATTTTGATTGGTTTATATTTTGGTCCTGTATTAAATTTGGAAATAAACTATCTACATTTCAAGTTTTGTTAAAAACTTGGTTCGATTTTGAAACTTGTATCATTAGGACATTTCTAAATATACATAGATCATTTAGTTTGTTAGATACAATTTTATTTGGAATGATACAATGTTTGATGGTCTTACCTAATTCATATACAAGACATTGACCATGATAATGCAATGCATGCCAATACTAATACGAGTATTAGGAGATGTGTTATGAATGCCAATTTCATCAAATATGGGAAACATATCCAAGATAAGAAAATGTGCTAAAATATCAAATATATCATACGTGTTGATAGAGATGTGGAACACGATTAGTAGTACACTTACGATGGACGAAGCACTCAGTCCACTTGCGAAGTTTCTCCAAGAGCATTATGCAGTGGCTTGTAAAAATGAAGAAAGTGAACGTTAGTGTACATAGTGTGAACTATGCATAGTAATCTGAAACTTCCTAAAGTTTTGTGGATTAAACATCATTAAACAATTGTGTATATATTGAACTAGGTTCCAACCAAAGTTGTTTCTTAAATTCTTTTAAATTATAAAAGGTTGGATACCGTGTTTGCTTCATGTACGTGTTTGGGTGTCATTGAGATAAGATTTTATGATCTACAAAAAAGAAGTTGGACCTAATGACCCTCAATGGATTTCGTTGGATATACCAAGAATCTAAGGGTTACTGATTTTTTGTCCAACTTATAGTATTAGGTTTTTGAAATTGAGAATTGCAAAATTTCTTTCGAATGACTTGATTAGTTGAAGAGATCAATCTTATGTATCGTTGTGAAAAATGATCATTTAGATATTCAAACTTGAACTTAAGTAATAGATTTATTATTGTATAATTAATTATTAAAATTCCACAAATTGTTGATACTAAAATAATTAATCTGATTGTTAAAACAACCAATTGAGAAATCTGATCAACTAGTTAAAAATGAGTCGAGATTTACATGAGATGAGACCGTTCGTCCATCTATTATCTCATAAATGTATATATAAGTATATAATATAGTTTACCTATATATTTTTGCTCATTAATTGTGGCATGACATAATTATCTTTTCGATGACGATGAAAACGCAATCAAGTTACTTTTGCTTAATAAATGTAATTCTCCCTCAATCATTATTTGCTATTTAATTAGAAAAACTTTGAACAACTCACAAATAACGAACTCGTGATTTTTCAAAATTACAATTTACAATGTCCAACATTTTTGAATTTCTAACTCTTTTCATTTGTGAGTATCTCATTTGTAAACTTTTATTTCACAAAAATCGATTAAAATACTATATATAAAAATCGTGAGGGTTATGTAGTTGACATTATGACATATATAATTTAATTTGGCACTTCATATTAGTTTTATAACTAAACGGGAAACAAAAACAAGAGAAGTGGTTGATTACCTATTTTCTACATAGACTTTAGGAGTAATGCCGTGTGGACTATGGATCATACAAGACAACTATTGCTTCGCCATAGTTGACCAAATAAATAATCAAAAATATCGCATAATTCAATATGTCACAATCATAGTCAAAATATACCGATCTAGGTAACAGATCCAAACCGCCGTAATTACCTAAAGGTTGGATTAAGATACTCATCCAAATTTAATTTCCTATACATGTCCAAATTAATTGTGTGCAATTAAATTTATTTCATAATTCCAAAATTTTGAAAATCTCAAAACTAACTTTTTTATGATTGTTATATTAGTGTTTAGTACAGATTCTCAAGAAGACTAAAATGAGAAAATATTAAACTAAAAAAGAGAAAATATTACAATTTTTTTTAAAATATTACTTTTATCCGCAAATTTTTCTCCACGAATAATTAATAGTAATACTATACTGAATTGAGAATCTGAGATCACGACCTTTGAGAAACGTAGCTGAGACGCGTCGAATTTCATAACCGGGTGATGACTGTTAAATCAATCACCAATTCCGTATATTCATTTCTCCTTATCGACAAACAAATAATACAATCTGTAAAGTTATTGCAAGAAATTAATAAAAAAAATAGAATTATCAATGCCTCTATAACATAAACCGAAACCAAAAAATATTAAAAAAAACAAAATAAAAAGAAAGAAAGAATATATAATAGTCTACCCTATATATTAAAAGTCAGGTGTGGTTGATTGTTGCAGAAATCATCGATTTAGAGGAGCTGAATTGTGCCTTTTGGAAGGAGCAGACGGAGGAATCGGCACTCCTTTTGGAAGTCTAGCGAAGAAAAGCTTCTCCTTGTTTTCCTTAAAATACTTCAAAGCCATCGCCGAGATATCCTCTTCCTTCATCATCTTCGCCGCCGGCCTACCGGCGTCCACGTCAGAACTCAACAGGAAAAGCGCAATAACAAACACAATGGACAAGGTTAGGGATTTTGAGGTAGAAGAAGAAGCCATAGTATAGAATGAATATTTGAGTATAGCTCTAATTTTTTTAAAACTTTTTTTTTTTTTGGTTTTGGTAATTGATTTATGAATAAAGGAAGAATGTATGTGTGTGTTTGGCGAAGGGGGGAAGGAGGGGTTTATATATAGTTTCGTGGGTGCATTGCGATGTGAAAAGCCGAGAATTGAAGCGAGTGGTGGCGAAATTTCAATGTCAACTGTTTACTTTAACCAAATTAAATTGCCGGCGGCTCAATCTATCTTCTTCTACTTTTTTTTTATTATAAATTAAACCGAGACTTTGGATTATATTTTCTCTATATACAAAACTACATTTTTATTTTTATATACGTGTATATGTAGAATATATATAATTATACTTTGAGGCTAAATTTGAGCTATATATAGATATATAATTTTAAAATTTAGCTCTTCCGGTGTGTGCGTGTGTGTGGATTGACATTTTCATAATGCAAATCTATACGGTTGAAATTTGTAGTAGTCTATATATTTGGTGCATGATGAAAATGGTGTTTATGAAATGTGCCACGTGGTGAGCTTGAGAATTATAATATGGCCAACATAAATCTTCGTTTTAGACGAGTAATTTATTCATCTTACATTTATGGAGACAGCAAATGACGAGATGTCATGACTTTCTTGGTCATCTAGTTATTAATTAATTTTAGATAGAGTAGTGATAAATGTACAAAAATTGTATGTACATATATAATGGGTCTTTCTTTAGATATTTTATATTTAAATCAGTTTATAAATATTATTTAATTTAGAATAAATTAATAAATTATATATTTATTCTTCTACAATAATTTAAGAAAAAAATTAATTTTTTCAAATTAGATATCTGTAGATTTAGAAAAAGATTAACTTTTCCATTGGATATTTACGTATTTATTTCAAAATCAATTTTGTGGCTTTGTTTGAAGGATCTATCAAATCACTTATTTATTTCAAAATCAATTTTGTGGCTTTGTTTGAAGGATCTATCAAATAAAATTTTCAATCATATCTTTGAAAATATAATAGGAGTAATTTTAAAATATATATATATAATTAATAATAAAATCAATTGAAATAAAATTGATTTAGTTCAATTTAAAATTTAAAAATATTATATATGTACAATTATGTACATTTATCATTTCCCTTTTAGATATTGCTTCATTGCCACCTCTTGATAGCATCATAATAACAACATAACATACCCTTATTTATCTAAATAAAATAATGAAACAATAAGTTGTAATCTGCATTTTTAATTGGCACAATAATATGTATGCAATGAGCTAGAATGTACACTCTCAAATTAAAAACCATGCCCAAGAAAAAAAAAGATGCTAAAAATAATTTAAACATAAATAAAAACTGTAGTTTTCAGATATGAAGGAGTAGCAATTTAATAGCTTTGTCTGTAAAAAATATATAGATTTCCGTAACATTCGGGCCATGTTTAATGCACCGCCATGAAAATATTGCTTCTTCTCCTTTGTTGGAATAATCAAAACGGGTTAATTACCGAAATTAAAATATTAAAAATCTTTTGGTTTTACCTTTTTTATATTAAATCTTTTGCTTGCGATGCTACCATAAGAAACCACCTACATTGATTTTTTAATTAATTTAAAAACGATCGTGATTGCCATCTGGAATTAATTATTATGGTACACAATCTCGGTAGCTATCACTTTAGATTCATGTTCCAAATTTAAAATTTTGTAGTATCCCACTTTCCAATTCAACTTCATTTTTACTTTTTAGACATGGGTTTGTTATTTATTAATAATATATAGCATCATTTTGCGTACATGGTGCCCCAATTTCTTCAGCCGGAATAATTTCGATCAGTTGAATTACTAATCTAGTTAAGATGAAATTGAGATATTTTCTAATAAAGATATGTCGTGTTGTCTTACGTTTGGAGATAAAAACTTTATCTAAATAATAATTACAAAAAAAAAAACAATTGACATGAAAACTGATGTGCTCAACCGAATTAAAATTCAAGATATATGAATATTGTATATTGTACAAATTGACAGTGGCGCATGCAGAGGGGCCGGAGGGGGCGGCCGATCCTCCCCAACGGGCAATTTCCCCTTACCCCTCTATTTTCCACTTCTGGATCCACCACTGTAAATTGATGCGAAACAAATAGCTCATACTATATTTGATAGCCAAGGACCGAGCGATATTAACGTTAGGATGAGAATCGCATGCAGTTTTTAGAAACCTAAACCGCCAAGTATTTCCAAAACATGTCTGATTGCAATGTTATATTTACGTTTTATGATGGTTTTCAAGTTTATTTTCGTTTTACAAGTGGGTCGATGAAGAACAGTTATTATACCTTAACCGCGGTGCATCGTACATTTGTTCAATTTTTTCAACAGTAGTGTTGGATGCAAGACTGTCTCAACTTTAATTATTGATACCAATTTGCAAGTCAACTATAACAGGAAATATTGACGATCCATGAATTATTTAGTAATTTATAATGAATTCAACGTCATGTACGAGTAAATAGATCGGTGCGTTCAAAGGAAGACCGACATTCGATCATTAAAAAGTCAGAAATAGTAAACGTGGAAAAAGCTGAAACCGGCGACTGAGGGAATTGGGTAGTTGATGACGAAAATTTAAAATTGCTAACGAATTAGTTATATGTTGAAGCAATGAAAGAAACACTATATAATAAATATAATGTCGTACAGTCGATTTTTAGATTATGAAGAAAAGATGGAAAATTTTGTTAAGCTATGAGTTGCCTGCTATTAGCTTTCCATTAGGCATGAGACATATCAAGAGCCACATGCTTCCTTCCAGGGATGGAGCTATATGGAGGCTAAGGTGGGCTTAAGTCCACCCCCAATTTTTATTTATATTTTTTTAGTTTTTAGAATTTTATTGGCGAATGCTAGTGAGAGAAGGTGTAGAGAGCATGATAAGGTTATTGTTGCAATCTTGTCACATAATTTTTTTCTGCGACTACCATTAACACGGGTAGAATTTGCATAACAAAATAAAGAATGAACCATGAGGAAGACAACCAAATTGTCTTGAAAAAAAAAACAATAAACAAAAAAAAATCAATAAAATAGTACAACCCGGCTCTGTCCCTACTTCTTTGCATAAGAAAAACTTCATAGCACTCGTCACTCAACGGTTCATATTATGTATTCCCAAAAACTTCTGTGCGCACTTTCTTACAGATTCTCCGAGTCGGGTGCAACCCGACGTATAATAACTCTATATATTGGTGTAGATATAAAATAGAGGTATAGCCTAGTGGAAATGTCTGCATATAAGTTTCTAGATGTAGTGGGTTCAGATAGGATATGCAGCCCGGCCCACCAGAAGTCCAGCCCAAAGATGACAAGTTCGGCCCATCAGAAGTCCAGTCCAGCCCACAAGCCAACAGCTCGGCCATAAAGGAGCTCGGACCAGAGGCCAACAGCCAGCTCGGCCATAAGGGAGCTCGGACCGCAGACATGCAGCTCAGTATTAAGGAAGGTAGAAGCTCGGCTACAACCGCCCACTACCTCCACCACTCCATAACCGCCAGCCATGATCCCGGAAACCGCCCCCACGACCTCTGTAACCGCCGAGTCACTTTAATGGCTCATTAATTCAGGCAACGGCCTATGTAATACTATAAATAGGGATAGTGATAGACTGAAAAGGGATTAGACACCCTATCTTTGTAATACACTGCAGTAATACAATATTCAAGCGCTTTGAGCCGTGGACGTAGATCAATTACGATCGAACCACGTAAAATCTTGTGTGCAACCTTTAAAATTCCTAGTCCATATCCGAATCTTATAAACCCGATAAAATAAGATCGATCATAGACTATTTACAAAAAGGTATTTTTTGTTATTATTATTAGAATACACGTGTACATAAACCTAAAAAAAACTATTAGAGCAACCTACATATATATACAATGCGTAATTTTTTTTTAAATAACATGTTTATTTTTTTGTCGTCGTTCCCGTCAATCTTTTACCAGCAGTTGTGACCGTCGGTAGTCCGCCAATAAAGTTTATCGGCGGACGTCGTCCGCCGATAATGGTTTTTCCGTAAATCACTTTTGTGACACGGGTAATCTGTGGTAATCCGTCGGTAACCACATTTACCGATAGATTTTTTATGTTTACCGGCGGATTTGTCTGCCGGTAAAACGCGTATTTTTTGTAGTGTTGTTGGTGAAATTTGCCTCCTCAATCTTCTTGGACTTAATCTTCGAGCTTTATAGTGTCAACGTGAAGGGTTTTTGCCTTTATTTTCGGATTGAAAGTTGCTTGACTTGAACTTTGGGCTTAATTAATTGATGCAAATAGACTTTGCCTTGTTTCTGGATCGAAAGTTGAGCTTGACTTAAGCTTTGGACTTTAACACATTAATGTTGATGGTCTTGTTTCTGGATCAAATGTTGGGCTTGACTTGAGCTTTGGAATTTATCACATTGATGCAGAGAGTTGTCGCCTTGTTTTTTGATCGAATTTTGCTTTGAGACACTCCTCGCTGCTTCCATGAAGAATTCATTGGATCTCGCCAAGACAAATTGAATAATGGAGAAAATTTAGTAGTAGAGAAAATCACATTCTTGAGCTCTTCAATTATGATTGGTGTGTTTAAAACTAATATGGAGATCCCTATTAAAATTGTAGGAGGGATCGTGCTTCGGGCTTGAACCTGCATGATCTTGGGCCCAGGGCTGGTGTGACACGATTTCATTGGTTCTTGAAGATTGATATATATCAATATCAAAATCTCACTTGTTTCGAAAGAATATGACAATATCTTTATTAATAATATATGTTATTTAATCTTGAATTTCGTAAAATTGTAAAATAAATAAACATATGAAATTAAAGAAAAAAAATCGTCAAATTTCACGTCCCTACAATGAGATTGATGAATTTAGTTAAATAAGAATGAATAAATATGAAAATGTATAGACAAATAAGATAAATAAAAAAGATGAAAAAAATGATGGCATATATGATTGAATGATGACGTGGCATATTTTATTTTATTTTATTTTTTTGAAATCGAGTAATAGGAATGATAATAATAACAATAATAGATTGTAAATATTCATCTCATCACGTCTACTTTAGAAAAACTATTTGTATATTAAAACGGGATATGTACTGTAATACAACAATATATATGAAAATATATTATATAATTTATAATAAAAAATGTTCGTTGGGAATCTTGTGATTTTATACCAAATTTGAGTATTGTTTCAATTTATTTCTTTTTATACGATATCATGCAAAATAAACATCTTTTTAGATTTCGATCATAGTTAATCTGACGCCCATTCCCAATTCATTGACCACATATTATGCTTATACTTAAATTCATTAATTGCACTTAAGTACAATTTGAAATATGTAATAATAATCGTTCAAACATAAGAAATTGCACTTAAATCGGAAACAATTTGTCGTCGAGTCTATCTAATTGTCATCATAGCTAACTGAATACGTTGATTTAAATGAATCTTGCTCAGCGAACCAAACTGTGTGTTAGATTATTGTTGTTGTTTTGTTGGATTGTTTCCCATTAAATTTGGTCAAATTTAATCAACACCACTTTATAATATTGCATTTTAAGGAAAATGCAATATCCACGTCGGAATATTTTATTTATGTGGTTATTGAGAGATGGAGAAAAGGAATATGCTTTTTAATTTTTATATAGATTTTTAATCGCTGATATTCATTAAAAAATTTGATGTGAGATATCAAATATTTAAAAATATATGAATTAAAAATGCACAAGGTCAAATTTTGAAATAAATAAGAATAATATATGATATGGATTAAATGTATAGTAAATAAAACAATGAATCAATGGTTTCTACTTTCACTTTGATGTTTATTGGTTGGTTTAATAAAGTCAGGGCCATTGACATAATTGAAATTTTATTGGAAATTACTATTTGCTTAGACTATCTCATGCTTCTATTTTCGCATGAACATTTTAATTTGCCTTTCATTGATAATGTGGCATCAGTTCCATAGTCTCCGTTGTAGAATTTGGTTGGTTTTTCTCTCTGAATGTACCATTGCTTTTATGTATCGGTTGATTGAAGATTTTAATTCTTCATAGTTGGGCAACTATACAGAATGCACATCTTAACTATAGATACTAATATATTCCAACTATAATGTTAATCAGACCAACCCACTCGAGTTGGGGCCAGCTTATTCGGGTTGTCGGGCTATTTGGGTTTAAAATTCTCGATTGTAACCCTAAATTTTTGGATTTCAGTCTAACTCATCAGGTTAATTGGGCTGAAAAGTTTACAACTAAGAAATCTATATTATATCTTTTCTTGATCATCCTATATTTTTAACAAACAAATATGCATATTTTGTTTCTTCCGATAATATTTGGAACTTCTTCAACTGATCACTGACTTAGCCGTTTCCTCTCGATCAAATAAAGAGATACATACAAGCACAAGTACCTGAACTAATAGATACATATATATAAAGTAAATATATTTTTGAATGATTAAGACTTATGAACCTATACAATAGAATAAATATTAAAACGAAATTCACTAAAAAATGTGGCAATGCACGACTCAAACATATAAGCGCACAAAATTATATATTTAAGGCTCTTATAATTTCAATAAGCATGTCCTTTATAAAACAAAAAATCCTCCAGCTCGCTGGGTTGACCTGCAACCTGTTCGGGCCAATCCAAATAGCCTTGTTATGATTTCGAGTAATAAAAAGTCGATCATAGCCTTCTATTTTTTTCGATTTACTCGGGCTAATTCGTGGCTTTCAGGTTGAACTAATATCCCTAATTCTAAAGGTATGCATTATTCCTATTAAAAAAATGTGAGATTACATCAATTCCAGAAGAAGGCTAACATAATTAACTTATGTGGGAGTACAAGGCAATATATATACAGTGCAGCTGCAAATGCGACTGCGGCTGCATTGCAAGGGGCGAGGGGCAAGTGATGGTCGCGGCGCACGCCATGATTGCGGCTGAACGCCAGGCGAACGGCGCGGCGCGACAAAGATGGCGGCTGCGTTGCAGTGAGATGTGGCGGCCGCATTTCAACTAAAAAATAAATGAATAAAATATTGTGTGCTATTTATATCATGCTATTAAATTTATAACTTTCTCTTCTATATTTTTTTTACTATTGTTATTTTTAAACTGCTTTATAATTATTAATTGTGATTGATTATATTTAGTTTAAAATAAATTAATATATGGTCATATATCCTTTAAAAAACCAGTTGCAGCTAAATAGACAGAGTAAAATGATATTTGAGTTTTTCAAATGAAAACATTTGCAATTAATTTTTGCATGTTCATATTTTTTAGTTTCTTATACGTAACGGTTTATTTGTTTTGATTAATTTCTTAATTATAATTTCCCCTTTCTATTTCGTTACCAACCATAGGTGATAGTTTGCATCTATAATGTGTACAATTTTAATAATTAATTACTGTAATTTAAAGAATTTTAATTAAATAATTCTTGATTTTTTTGTCATTTATTTTTATTTTAGAAATATCATGATTTAAATAAATATATAAAATTGGAGAACAATAAATTAATGATAAATTGAAAAAATGGAGTTGTTGCTGAATCTTTTTGTCTGAGTTGCGGGTGTTGTGGCTGAAATTTAAAGAGCATCCACAACAGAACCTTTGTGGTGCATCTTGGAGGGACGAGACAGAGACGGGATGCAATGGAGCTGCTGGGTGGGATGAGTGTCTCGCAAGAGAGGGAAAGTTGGCGAGACGCTCGCCAGATATATTTCTTAATTTTCTGTTTTTTTTAGTTTGTATATAATTAACTGTGTTGCTTTAATTATAAAATCAATGTCTAACCTAGCGGAAATAGGTGTTTTTGAAGCATAAGACATTTTATTTTCACAATTTTCTTTGTTTTTTCCATTTATTTTTATTTCATATTTGTGCATTTTATCTTTTTCTTTTTTAAAACGTATATTTAAATTATTATTAATATATGAATTTAGTTAAGATATATAAATATATATAATTATAAATTATATGTAATTTAAAATTTTAATTACGTATTTTTTTATTTTAGTAAAATTTATATATTTAATTTAATTAGTAAAATTTATATATTTAATTTAATTGTATATTCAATTAAATTAGAATATTTTGATAAACATAAGAAATAAGAAATAGATAAAAAAAAAAGCGTGAGTGTTAATTCGGAAGGAATGCGAGTTTTGAATGTATTAATTAGTAATTACCGCATAGGATAGGAAATTATTGTGGGTTTGGAATCATCAATCGTATTAGATGATGATTGTGCATGGTGGATGAAAAAATAAAAAAGAGGAATGAATCCCTATTATATAAAAAATTGGGGCTTTGGGAGACGGGAGTGAGTTGCAGATAGCATATCAACAAGAGGGAGGGATCCGTATCCGTATCCGTATAGGGTATTTCCTGCTGCTCCATGGCTTTTGTCTGGTGATAGTTCCACTAATCTCCTTAACCTATACTGTCATACGTGTGTGTGTGTGTGTGTGTGTTACTACTACTTCTCCCTCCCTCTTCTCCATTCGGATAACGAACGAACGCGCCCTTCTTTCCACTGCCTTAATTTATTATATTTTCTACCTCTCTTATCTTCTCATTTTTTTTCTTCGCTCCACTAATTTGTTTTTGCCGATTGATATACGCCTCCCTTACCAGGTACTTGTTTTCCCTCCCTTGCTCTCCAATTTATTTAGGGCTTTTTCTTTTCCTCTTGTTTTTAATCCTACTCCTTCCCTCACTCTTCTCGATTTGTGGGCCGTTGTCAATGGATTGCTTGATTGACTGTTCCTCTCTTCTTCTTCTTCTGTGTAATTGCTTGCTTGCTTGTTTTAAGGAATTAGCTGCGTTTTTTTGTTGCTTCTTCATACCATGACCCATCCTATTCTTGCATGCAATTTCTCCCTTATTGTTTGATTTTCTCTGCAAATATTTGGGCCTTGCTAGTGTGCGTCTGCTGTCAAACGGATGCTTGTTATGGCTAATTCATCGTCCCTGCCTGTTGTACTTCATTGCTTATTAGTCATTCATTGTTTGGATAATCATTTTCGAAGATAAATTATCTTCTCTTCCAATTTTGTCTATTTGGTTCAACACCTCTCCGAATTCCTACATTATTCTGCAACATTTGGCCAACAGGGCAAGTGTACCTGCTTTTGGCTGCCATTATCACTCGATTCTCAACTGTATATCTAGGGTCTTTAGGAAATGATAAAAGTAATCAAGACACTCATGGGATGGTGTAGCACACACACAATACAAATTCTTTATTCATGATTTGGGTCTTCATCTTTTAAGAATTGAAAATTTATTTATAATGCATTTTATTTCTTTCCAGGTGCTGTTTGGTTTTGAACGTAGTACGAGGCAATTTTCTACTTAAGTCAAGATATCAAATGCTCTTTTTGGGAGTTCTCTGACAAGCTTCTGAGTTGGGCAAAATGGCAGCTGATCAGCGGAAAAAGAAGCGGATGAACGCTGCCAGTTTGGCTGGATGCACTTCTCGTGAAAAATATAGGGTAAACAGGAAAAAACTGCATGTTCGACAGCATGACTTGAACATGAGATCCAACATCTCTCTTGAGTGGGACAGCAGGAAAAAAAGTGTAGTTTCCAGGAAGGAGCAGATTGGTTTCTCAAAAAGGCACTTGATTCCATTTATCGAACCTGGTCCTCGAGGCCACAACTTTTTGGCTGATGTCGTCCCCATTCCTCAAGAGATATTTGAGTTAGACAACCTCTCTGAGGTTCTATCTTATAAGGTAACATATAATTGTGATTCCAAAGGAAGTTCCATCTTCTAAACGCTATTTCTTTTCTGGGACTTATCCATCATTTGGAATTTACTGTAGGTATGGCAGAGCCATTTATCTGACAATGAGAGAAGCTTTCTTTCACAATTCCTACCTAAAGAAATCGAGCCGGATAAAATCGTTCAAGAATTGCTTTCTGGAGACAACTTCCATTTTGGAAATCCTTTTATGAAATGGCAAGTGTCGCTTATGTCCTTTTGGGAAATATATTAGAATTAGTTGTTTATTGCTTAAAACGTGTCTCGTCTACTTCATCTTATGTTCTTGTTTTTTTTTTTTTTTTATGAGTCTAAGGGGGAATGCTCCCAATATACCATCACTTGGCACTTTTTCATTGGCTTAAACTCCCCCTTCCTGCTTGTTCTGACTCTTCTTCAGCAACTTGTTGAACTGTCTTCTCTTCTTTGAAAACCAAATTGGATGGTGATTCTTTCAATAGACATTATCTGTTTGAATACTCAAGTCTTCTGAAAAGACCTTAAAGTCTTTCTGATGTTTTAAGTTACTTTGCTGGAAGCAGCTTATGCTGTGAACATTGTTCAATCTAAGTCCAAGTTAAAGAAATGTATCTGATATCACATCATGCATCAGGATCCCTTTTCATTTCTTCTCCATCCTTAGCATTTGAATAACTCTCTTGCATTAATACTTTTCTTAGTTTGGTATTTTCCCCTCATATGAGGAGGTACAAGTGATGGATGTTGTGTGGAAGTATTCCATCTTATAATTTGTAACTGTTAATCCTTTTTGTTTATCACAGGCATGCCTTTACTCTTGATTTGTTCCCGTCAATGTACCTGTCTCGGTCCTTCTTCTTCTTCCTCTTCTTCTTTGGGGGGTTTTCTGTCTTATTCTATTCTGGTTACAAGTGAGTAACTTATAATAGAAGTCAAAATGTAGGGTTCACTGGAATTAGTGATATATATCTGCCCTGTTACTTCTGGGAACCCTTGTTCTTGTTTTGCTTTCTCTGCTACCTTTCATTATCTTATGTTATCATATTTCTTTTTTAGCATACTCTACTCTGGGTTCCTTATGAGGGAAACAAAATGTAATTGGCATGCTCTTTATTTTTTGAAGGATGACTGATAAATCTAATTTTGTTAAGTAGGGTGCCTATTGTCTAAGTTTGAGTGGTACAATTTTGCACTTTGTTGCTGTAGGAGTGCTTCTCTCTGTCTTGGGGAGCTTCATCCAGATAATGTTCTTCATGAGGAGCAGTCTCTCAAAGCTGCCAAGAACACATACTATTCTTTTTTAGAGAACTATCATACCGAGTATGTAGTCCTTGTTTATTTGCCAGATTATTTTCCACATATTGCTTTCTTTTGGCTTAATTATATCTTCCTCCTTTACCTTTTCTCGGTCTGAGTTGTTTTGTGACCATGTTATTGTGCTTCTTCTGCCAGTATGATTGAAAACTTACAAATGTGGAAGGATAAGTGGTCAAGTTGCATGGATTCTGAAGTGGATATTATGCAGAACATTTGGAGGTTATCCATTTTTATGCTTCTTTTTTTTCGTCTACTAGTATATGAATTCACACATTTTCTTCAAGTGGATTTGTATACATTCTAAGCTTTCTGTGGCTCCTCGGAGTCGCATAAGATGATATATCTTTTTTCAGAGACCTTGCTAGCTGAATGCTTACCACTCTGGTTTCCTGGCAACTTTCAACAACATTGCTCTCTTAAGAGCAGAATTTTTCATATATTTCCTGAACTAGTTGTCTTGTTCATATCTAGGATTGGCAAAACACCGAGTTTTGTATCTTTTGCATGCCTCTTTCACGCAAACAAATAATATTTTAAGGAGTTTCGTGTTGTGTAACAGCTCTAGGAAGCATGTTGAGAAAACTATGCATGTGTCAGATGCTAGATTCTATGGTACTGAGGAAAACCATGTTGTTACACCTGACTCTTGCTCCTGGGAAAATTCTGAGATGGCTTATAGTAGTGAAAACCATATCCATGGAACTGTGCAAAGAGAATCTTATAGAAGGTAATGCCTTTTTTTTAATGTAATGTGATATCCATATTAATTAGAGTTATCTCCGCTAGCTTGAGGCTTTAAATTTGTGCACTCCCCCCCCCCTCAAGTCCATGTCAAAAACTAATAACTTTGCCTTGTTTGCTGGAATATGCAGAGGAGACTTCTTGAAAAAGATATCTGATAGTTCCTCCAGTGGGCTAAAAGTGGTGGGTGCAGCACATAGGAAAGGAGAGAAGATACACCAATGGAATATCCAGCAAAATGATGGAGCCAAATACATGTCCTATATCAAGGTCGTGTGGCGTCACATACAGCTATATTTACTTACTCCTTTGGTTGTTTGGGTCTTTGGCATAATGGTGCTTTTAATTATTTTTTACTGATTCCATGGAGGATTATTGTTTTTTGCCTCTTATCAAAGTCAGCTATTTTTGTAATGTCTTGGTCACAGTATATAATTTCTATATAGTACTGTGCCTTTATATTTCCTATTTAACTATTTAATAGTTGGTTTTGACTGCCTGTGGTCATTAGGTCAGCAAGGAACAGCATGAACGTGTTAAAAGTAGCATCAAGTATGCTGGCAATAGCATTCAGCCCAGGTCTTTGAATAATGTTTTAGGTAGCTTTGATGCTCTAAATGTGCAACCATTTGCAAGATTTGAGGAAGAAGAGCGTAAGAAGCTGCATGAATATTGGTTAGTTCATTCATTTACTTCATTTTAAAGTTGAAACTGAGTAGCTGTTTGAGGTACTGGACTCACATTAAAATGTGAACATCTCAGGGTGAAATTGGTGACTAGAGATATCCCAATAGGCTTTGCTAGCTGGAGAAAAAGACAATTGCAGAGACGAAAACTAGCACAGACCCTGGGTGAAGAAATAGGGCAAAAGGTGGAACTTCAAGAGGTTTGATGCCTTTTGCTGTGGTTCTACTGCATTGTAGTTTTATTTGAATTTGGCTGTGTACTCGGACTGGAAAACGTCCAATTGATGCAATTGTTTACTTGTCACTTTTCTCCAGAATAATCTGGATGACGAGAAAGATGTGTCTAGCAATAATGTGATGGAGCTCTCAGATGGTGAAGGAGTTCCACCTTCTGACACAGTGAAGGTTTATGAGCTGTCCTTTTATGGCTATTTTAATTTAGATAGTGTGACTTTGGAGTTTCTTTAAAAACCATTTTGTGGACTCTATGTTTTTCCCTTTTCTTATTCATGAAATGAGACACTAGCATAATTATATTCACTTTCTGGATTCCTATATCGGCTGTCAGGAGGTGGAAAAAGAGCAAAGTGATGACTCACTCCAGGACCAGAATGATAATGAAGAGTCAGTTCACGAAATGGCAACAGAAATATTGGTTGATCTTGCTGCTGCTTTCTTTTTTTTATTGTTAATATTTGGTTTTGAATCAGCTTGTTTTGATCCTAAATGTGATAGGGTTCTGAAGTTGAATTTTCTAATTTCTGGTCATTTCAATTGATTGCCAGGATCAAAAAGAAACTAGAATTGACTGCATATTTGAGAAGCGTTCAAGTGATAGTACAGAAATGAATGAGGACGATGATGAACCCAACCATGTTCTCGTTCAAGATCACAGCGAGTCGCTTAATAATAGCCCTAGGAGCACGATGATGACTTCATCTAGCCCTGGTATTATTCAGGATCAGCATCAGCAGCAAATTAGTTCACTTGACAGTAATCCACATACCAATTCCATGGAGATGGAATCTAATGGTGATAGCGGAAGTGTAAAAGATGAAGATTCTCAAATTGTTTCTGGTTACTCGGGAAATATGAATCATGTGGAGGTTCCACTTAGCCAAGGGGCATCTCTTGCATCTTCTAGTGATATTTGGCCAGTTAGTG
>JAYDZE010389580.1:2898-17073 GCA_034509125.1 Monilaria moniliformis
CCCCCCCCCCCCCCCCCCCCCCCCCCCCCCCCCCCCCCCCCCCCCGCGGGGATGTTGTGGTGGTGGGAATGCTGTGTTAGAACTTAGAAGTTGAGAGGAAAGGGTAGGACAAGTGTAATTCACTGTTTTGAGCATCATTGAGTACTTTGGAATATCTGTGTGCTTACTTTGTATCTTGTGAATCAGGGGTACATTAGTTATTGCCACACCTTATGCCAGCGGTTTTGATCACTTCCTTATTGCTGATGAAACGCAATTTAAATTTGAGAGGTGTCTGCGGTCTCTCAAAGAAACAGTAAGTTAGATCTCATACATATGGAAGTAGCTGCAACCACTTAGCTATATGATTGTTTAAGTAGCGTTGTTACACAGGTTGAAGATGTTCCTTCTTTTGGCATCGGTCATTCTCTGGGATCCGTCATTCATCTTCTGATAGGTTGACTCATTATTCATGATTTATCTATAATGCTGAAGTTGGGGATGCCCCTAGCATCAACTTAAAGCTTCCTGTCTACTTATCAGGCTCAAGGTATGCTGTGCAGAGAAGTGGAAATATATTAATGGCATTCAATAACAAGGTACTGTATGACTAATTACATTGCCAACTCTTGTTCCCTATCATTGTGTAGTTTTTTAGTTAAAAAACAGAAATTGGTTTTTATTACAACACGAGGAGACAATTCAACTAATCCCCTTTTCAGAATGATGTAATATATGTTTCAAGTCATGCAGAATTGATGAAATGGTTCCTTATTACATTCAGGAAGCGAGCTTAGCTGTTCCACTGTTTTCACCAGTCCTGGTGCCAATGGCCCAAAACTTTGGACCACTTTTGTCACAATTAGTGTCATCGCCAACTGTTCGCCTTGGGGTGAGATTCTAAATTACATTTACATGGCCTAACTTGCAATTAATAAAAGCAACCTATAATGATTATCTCTTTTAATGTATCACCATCAAAATTTGTTGCTATTATACTTCAGTATCCATAGTCCAAATGACGTTAGTGCAGAGGAAACATGAGGCTATAGTTATTTGGGCATTACATACGTGTCCGTGCTATCTAGATTTTGGATCACAAAATCAAACCGGAGTGAAGGTTAATTATTTTTTTTATTGAGGAGACAACAGACAGGTTTCCATGAAGAAAATATGGGATGGAGAGACTTCATTATGTGTTTCTTCATTTAATAATTTGGTTCGGTTAAATTGAAACTATTTTTAAGGAAAGAAGAACAAAATGCTTGATCAAAAACTGGAATTGTTGAAGAATTTCATAAAGAATTAAGAGTAAGAAACCATCAGTGATCGACCGTTCAACGCCAATTACCCGATATAAAATAAGGGTTTGCCCGCAAGGGAGGGTGATGACAGACTTTTTTGAACTGTGTGGTTTAGTGTTCTAAATATTTTGCAGGCTGAGATGACAAGGAAGCAATTTGAGAACCTTAGCCCTGCCATTTTGAAGCAAGTTCTTCCTCTGGTTGAGCAGCTTCCTCCATTGTACATGGACTTGGCCAATGGGAGGGAAGAATTTTCCCCCAAGCCAGAAGAAACTCAGAGATTGGTAAATTCAGTTTCTACTTTAAGCATACTGTCATATTTCTGTTATCCTTACTGCTATCAGTATTGGAAATGAATACAAGCTTGATGCCTTCACATAGTGTAGGCAGAAGTATTGAGATGTCTCATATAGCACCTAGTTTGTTCATATGATGTTGACGAAGCATGCTTAGGCAAATGTAGATAGATGGACAAGGTCCAAAGTGAATCCCTTCCGTAGTGGTGATTTTTAGTTGGCGAAATTTTCATTGAGGTTTCATGAGGGTTGAGTATTTGGAGCTAAGTATTTGAAATCCCTTACGAAATATCATTCTACTTATAAGAATGAGTTCGCTTTGTAGTACTCCATGAACTAAAGTGATTGGTTGAGTAGTTGCCTGACTTCAATTCTGGAAAGCTACTAATGTCACAGTGTTTTACATTACTGTGTATCATGTGACAGGTCAGATCTTACTATGGTATCTCAAGAAATCTATTGATAAAATTCAAAGATGATAATATCGATGAAACTCCAAGACTAGCTCAGATCCTGAGTGCAGAATCAGCTATCAGTTCGATGCTGGATATGTCCATTCGTTCCTTACCTGGTGATCACGGCCTCCCATTACAACAGGTATTACTTACTACATAGTAAGCTATGAACGGAACACTGGAATTGGAACCAACCACAGTTATATTTCTTGGAAATTGTTCGACATTCAGGTTTTGCCCGATGTTCCTCCTGGAATGGCAAATGCAGTGAATCGCGGAGGAGAGCTTTTGGCAAATTTAACAGCAGGAACACCCTGGGAGGCAGTTGCCAAAGAAGTGGGCAATACATTCACTCCAGACTCCAATATTTTCCGGTCACAAAACCCCAAGGAAATCAATCTACTTGTCGATGTCATTACCAGCTGGATGGCCTGCAACTCTGGCCCTAAGCTTCTAAACTCATAATATTTTGATTTTATTGTACGGTATATGTACATGCAAAAATTCGTGTTTTGCTAAAAAATAGACACGACAAAAAGTACATGAAAGGTACGTCATGGGAGCATGTTCAACGCTTGTATCATATCTTTCATCGCTAGTCTGCTGTTCCAGTGTACCAGAAACCACAAATTTCTTAGATGGAGTGTAGCCCAACTAGAATTGCAAGTGAAGTGAAGTAGTGCCATGATTGAGTTTAAGCTACAGAACAAATTTACTAGAATTGTATAATACAATATTTTTTACTATATGTGGATATAAATATCTCAGAAAGCCTCCAACGCATTCCACATGAATTGCTACATCCCTTTTTCGGTAATAATTGAAAGAAAGCGCAGAAAGGACTATAGCACCTTGTCGAAGAGAAAGGAATGAGTTCAAGGAAGACTTTATCCAACGTCTGCAGTTACTGAAGCGCCATCAAGCCCAATTGTTGTGTAGAAGCTGGTTTAGCCTGTCATATTTCAAGTTCAGACATTAAATTTTGGCAACTTGACAAGAATCTATACCCCTATCCTACGCACCTTTTCGAGCTTTCCGAGGAAAATGAGCTCGACTTCTTTTCGAAGATTTTCTATATCCAAAGCATACTCCTTAAATTGATCATCGAGAATCAATTGCTGCAACTGTTGCTTCATTCTCCCCAATGCCAAATCCAGTTCACAGATGTCTTTGAAGACAAGAGCATCAGTAGACCTTAGCATCAACAAACTCTTTACTGCATATAGGGCCTGCAAGAATTGGAACAGAATATTTTATGTAGATGATAACATGACCAAAATAAACTTTTTAAATACAGCAATCATGATTGGTGCGTTCAACTAATTTGACAAGTAAGACAATACCCAAGTCATTATTCTCTAGAACTCTAGATGTTATGTATTGTTCAACTGCACCAAGAATGCCATATATATGGCTCATTGCTGTTAAGGTGAGTCACATATTGTCTACAAATAGCAGAAAAATGGTAATCACACATATCACATATACTGATAAAAGGACAGGCAAAGACCTTTTCCTGGAGATCAAGGTCTGTTGATGCCGTTAGATCAACCACAGATTTTAACAAGATGTGATTGTTGGAAAAAGGCAGTTGCGTATCACTTCTGCTTTGCAATTGACAGTCAACAAGATCAGCCAAGAGGAAAACTGACTTCCGGTGTAATCTGATATCAATGCTAGAGTTGCTCAGTATTTTCTGCAAGATAGTATAAAAAGTAATAACTGCAAATTAGAGACCCAACAAGATGTGGGTCAATGCCCCAACGTGTTATATTATCCTTTAGTGTTTTTACCTGAAGCATCAAATCTCCAGCTTCCTTATAAAATAACTGTTGCCCCTCAAGATTATTTCTAATCAAGGCTGAAATAGCATATAATGCTTTTATGGCTTCTTCAATGAATTCAGAGTGTGCTCTCTCCATTAACTTTGCCAGTGCTCCAAGCTCCAAGATCTGATATTCACAAATTTCAGTATGCATTCTACAGGTCATGTGAGTCCCTCCAAAAAGAAGTATGACTGGGGTTCTGGAGGAAAGTTAAGAGGTCTAGAAACACATCATCAAATTTGACACTGAATGGATAAAGCAAATTACAAACCTGGTTCTGAACAAAGGGATTATTTTGGCTGGCTGTCCCAAGAATCCATGCAGAAATAGTTCTTATGTCTGGGTTTGAATGGTTAAGGTCCTTTATGACTGCAGTGAGTCCACCTAGTTTGTGCAGATCTGGCAATAAAACATGTCTTTTACATGCCTTAAGCTTGTGTACAAAACAATTATGCTTCTTTTCAATTTCACTTTTTAAAAAACAGAAGAGTTCAAAATGTAACAGGTAAGGGAAAATGAACACGCCTGATTACGTTCAGGGGCTTTGTAATTATACACATTTTTATGTGTATTTCCAAAGAAAATTCTATACTTAGCATAACTGTTTTTCTCTTCGGAATTTGAATTTAAACATTAATTTCTTGTATATCATGTATTGCAATCAAAATTATTGACATATCATATATTAACTTTATACCTCAGATTGCGATTATACTATTATCCATCCACCATCATACTAATATGCTCCAGTTCAGTTGTATGTTCCCCCAGTATTCTTGATGCTTCATTAGTTGTTCAACACATTAAGAAAATCAGTAATTGGCGACAACACTGCTATTTTCAGCCCTTCAATGATTTTTTAGTCTTTATCAAATTTTCATTTATTTACTACATAGTAAACATACGAAATACATCAAATTTAAAAGGAACATGTCACAAAGATGAAAGAACTCACTTAACCCAGTATTTTCTGCAATATTGGCCACGTAAAATTGACAATTTTCTTTTGTGAAGCAGTAAACAATACATACCATTTGCATTATCTATTGGCTCAACAAGCATCAGGAGTTCTTGAAGCGCGCAATGGCGATCCTCCAATGATATAGACAAGTTGTTTAAATCGTTTATTGCAATCTTCATCCACTCTGCATCCGATGGCGTCTTCAATTTCTCCATCAGTTCCTATGCAAGCATGCCATGAGTTACAGGGTTAATTTCCCAACTTAAAAATAGAACATATGATTGGACGATTGGTATTACCAATATCCTCCAACCGGAAGAAATGACGCAGCATCGAGTATAATAATTTAGATTGACTGGACACTGTTATTGGTTAAGTGTCTTCAGGACAAGAGGAAACCAGAAATGTAATTTGGAAACTAAGTGGATCTCAATAAGCCAAAAATGTTTTACCTTCAATAAACACAATCATAACATGATATAAAAGCCTCACCAAAAGGAAACACCATAAAAATTGGAGTGAAATGAAAGGAGATCCCTTAAGGTATGCTTGATGAAAGTAATAATTGTAGCTATCACCACACAATTGAAAATTCAACAATTGATAAGAACTTAACTAAGTATTTTTGTCTTACAAACTATACACTGATAACTTCAGTAATGTATACATGTAAATGAAAGGTGTAGATATCAATATATTGATACTGTGCTGTAAAAGATCATTACAAATGTGAACTAGAATCGGAAAGAAGCATTTCAGAAGAATTACTGCAAAATAGCTGGTGAAAACCTCTCGAAAGAGTAGCTAAGACAGCAGACCTTTATCATTCAATTAACCAGAAATAATAAATTGGTGCAAATTTTTTTGTCATGAAGAACTACAAACTTACCTTTATTTCCACCTGCCGTTGCTTTAGATCTTGAGAAGAAAGCCGCTCGATGTCTAATGCAGCTTCCTTCAACTTCTCTGGATCTGAATGGCCTGCCTCCATTTAGAAGATACCACATCATTCATCTATACTGCTAAATCAACTACACTAAAATCATTCTAGAGAGAGAGAGAGAGAGGATATATACCAATAGACCACTGTAACATTCCCTCAAGGGTAGAGAATCCGCCGTCCAAATGGCGTTCCTCCTCCTCCTGGACAGTAGTAGGAGGACCGCCTAAATCATCTCCTACCTCTTTCGCGCTGGACCAAAGTGCCCCTAATGACGATGTCTTATTTTCGCGCTCAGCACCAGCAGCCGCCGCCGCCAGAAACACCAGCATCGCCGCCGCAGTCGATGAGATAATAATGGCTCGCCGCTTCATCTCTGCTAACTTTGTCTCTCTTCAATTAAAAATAATCAGCGATTGTTGAATTCTTAGTCGGAAGATGCGGCGATCGTCTTCGTCGTCGTCGCTGTTTATGTCTAGCTAGTTTTCGTCGGGGTTTTGGAATTGGAAGAATTTCCTGCTTTTCAATTATAAATCGGTGTTACTTCTGGAGCTTGGAAAAACTACTTAGTTTTTTCTTGAAAAAGAAAATAATAATTAAGTTTGGAGATATACATTGTGCATACGCTTAGTTAAATTTTGTAGTAAGTTAATTTTTAATTTAAAGTATTAATTAATTAATTAATTAATAATAATAATAATAATAATAATAATAATAATAATAATAATAATAATAATAATAATAATAATAATAATAATAATAAGGCATCAAAGTTCGAGCTAATTTTCATTTACACCATTCATCGGGACATAAACCTTTTATTATGTTTTTCTTAATTATTTCTTATCTCAATTTGCAATTATGTATATTTATATATACTATTTAAATTTAAATGTAAATCAATTAAAAACAAAAATTTTACTAAAATTAAAAGAATTATATATTCGAAATAAAAAATTATATAGTAATAAAAAAATGGTAATCATTCATCGAGGGGACCGAAGCGCTCCCATATTTCTTCAATTAAATTTTGTTGGAGTTGGGCGTGGGCGTCTCGATCGCGTATCAACGAACGACATTGTTGGTAATCTTGAAATATCGTGGACACACCTCGAGATGAGTTTTCGCTTGCAGTCGAGGAGCTGGAAGCGATGCCCGTGTCTTCGTCTTCCAAATTGGGGGCGCCTCTCATTTGTTTTCGATCATCATGTTGTGCAACATAATGCACGCGTACATGATGTCGTTGAGCATGTCCTTATACCACATGAACTTCGGACCTTTCCCGATCGTGAACCGTGCTTGAAGAACGCCTAATGCTCGTTCTACGTGCTTTCGCGAAGACTCTGATTTCAGTGCAAAATTAGCTCTTTTGGCCTCAATTGCATAAGAAATGGTCTTGATGACCGTCGGCCATTTTGGATAGATGTTGTCGGCGAGATAATAGCTCATGTTGTAGCAAATGCCATTGGCCGTGAATCGCTAACGCCTTACCACCCAACATGTCGTTTAAGACATCAAAGTGGTTGATGTCGTTGTTGGAGCTGACGACACCGAAGAACGCATGTCAGATCCATAGTTGGTGGTCTGCAGGCTTCGAGCACGATGGTCGGATGAGAGTCATGGTGGCCGCTGGTGTACGCGCCCCTCCATAATGTTGGACAATTTTTCATACTGAGTGCAAGCAGTCGATGTTGCCAAGCATGCCAGGAAATTCGTATCGTGTCTCATACATATGAAGCAGTTGCTGGCAGTCTCGGGTTGTCGGCTACCTCAAATCTTCAACATCGAATGCATCTCAAATGGCGCGGCAGAATCTCAAGCATTATCGCCCTTTCATTTCGGCGACGTGCGGACACTGGTCGAATTGATCAACAGTTCCACCAGTCGCGAGCTGTCGTATCGTCGATGTACATTTTTGCAGCGTAAATCGCTTGCCGTCCGATCCCATCCAGCCGTTGCTGGAAGAATTCCCCACGAGCTGCTAACGTGTTCGTTATTCGCGTGAATAGATCTCTACATATACGAAACTCGCGAAAAAATACACCTGCCCCCATCGCGGATTGTCGGAAAAATAATCATGTACGAAGCGTGCGGTGGCGGCTTCTCGTTGCCAGTGCACGTACTTCCTCTTGAGGACTTGATTGGCAGCCTCCACTTTAGCCAAATAACGACCAATGGTTGTCCAGGCCATGTTAATCACCTCAAGTAGTTTGCTGCACTCATTGGACAAACTATCTTTGTCAGACTCATTGGAGACGACAACATCTCCATTGTCGGAGAAAATTACCAAAATCGTATGGATCCACATAAAAGAGACGAACTTGAAAGAAAAAATGATTAAAATATAGAAATAAGTTGGAAGAACAACTTTTTTTTTAATGTGTGTGTGTAATGGGCGAAAACGGCCAAATTTTAAAATAAAAAATTAAAAAACCATAATAAATTTCGGTTTCGAAAATTTGATATAAAAAGTCGGCACACATCACGCTATTGGCCGAGACAGCCGTGTGGAGTACATGCTCACGTGGCGGGATACGCGAGCACATCACGTGGGAACGTGTGCCAGCATTGCCGAGCCTTTCCCCTCCAACGAGGCCCCATTTCGTACACACATGTCGAGCCGGGCGTTCTCCCCGCTCCGTTACTGATGCTATAATGGACCCAAACTGCCCGAATACTAAGCGCTGGTGTAAATGGGCTTACTATTCGTCAAAAGCCCAATCAATCTCTCTCTCGAAACAAGCATTTTGGATTTAGCCACTTATCTTTACCTTTCCTATAAAAAGTTAGAAAAAAGCATATAGTTATTAAATAAATTCTTTGAATTGAAGCACTATCCATTAATGTGCATAAATTACGTTGGAGGGTATTCTGTATAGATCTCCCTTCAAATCATTATGTCAATAGAACAAACACATTAAGGGAAATTTTATACCCACCATGTTTTCTTCTCTTTCTGTAACCTCCAATATTAAATAAGATGAGAATAGGGATAAAACGTCCTATTTCCCTCTTCTTATAACTTTTTTAGTTTAGAGATCCCACCATTACCCCATTTTGTTTTTCAAAAACAATAGCTACTCTTCAAAAATCAAAATCCCATATTATAAAGAGGCATTGCATCAGGAGTATTGTTTGACAAATCATCAATGAGAGATTGATTATCAATTTAGGGTCAAAAGGATAGATTCATTATTGATCATGAAAATTGCCAATTTAGACCTCAATAATCAAGATTATCATTTTAAGACTAAAAACTAAAGTTTTTTTTTTTAAAAAAAAAAATTCTAGTACAATTAATGAAGGGGTTTCGTTGAAATGAATGCAAAATCAATTAAAACGGAAATATGTGGTGATTTGGAGTCTTTTGGAAGGGTTGTTTGACCTTTTGATATTACTTTTGTTTTGTATATGACCATTTCTAAATGTATTTACCGTCGTCCACGTATAGGTAGTGGGAAAAAGAAAGTGATGATGTAATTTATATGTGTTTCTCTTTCGGCTTAGATGAGCCTTTTTGTATGGCGGTGCAGTTGTTGTCTGTTGGCGGAAAAATGGATTGGATATTTTCCATTGATCTATCACTTCTTTATCAAATTAAAGTTCAAATATTGGTTTTCTTTGTACTTGCATCGTTAATAAATATTATTTTCCATTTTTTAATATTTTGTACTACTATATATATATATATATAGTGTTAAAATGATGACTGCATTCAAGATATCATTATTATAGAGCATTTTTATTGTTAGTAACATTATCTAAGTATATCAATCACTCATGTTCTTTCACCGTTTTTTAGTTGGATCTCACATCATATTCCTTTCATCCTTTATTCATAATTTGACACCGTTTTTTAGTTGGATCTCACATCATTTTCTTTTCATCCTTTATTCATACTTTGACACCTTACAGATTTATTATTTATTCATCTCATCTTTCCACTATTTATGAATTTCATCTCTTATTTTTTAATTATTTATTATTTCATATAATTTGCAATTTTATATATTTATTATATATTCCAGTCAAATTTAATAAAAATTACGAATTCCATTAAAAATTTAAAAAGTTACATAATTAAAATCAAAAATTAAATAATTAAGATAAAAAACTACATAATCGAAAAATAAAAATTACATGTTAATAATTTATTGAGGGGACCAAAGCGTGCTTAAATTTCTTCAAGTAAATTGTGTTAGAGTAGATCATGGACAACTTTATTGTGCGCCGACTCACGACGCTTTACGTATTATCAGAATGTATTCGGCGCACCTTGATTTGGGGCGTCACTTGCGGTCGAGGAGCTCGAGGTGTTGGCCGTGTCTCCATCTATCCAATTAGGGGCGTCCGTTTCTTCGTTTTCGATTATCATGTTGTGTAATATAATGCACATATACATGATGTCTACGAGCATGTCCTTGAACCACAAATACCCCAGAACTTTGATGATCGTGAACCGTGCTTGGAGATTGTTGAATGCTTGTTCCATGTCATTTCGCGTCGGCTCATGTTTCTGCGAAAAAACGAGCTCTTTTAGGGTTACTTGGACATGAAAAGGACTTGGCGAACGACGACCATTTGGGATAGATGTCATCAACGAGATAGTAGCCCATTTTGTGGCGAGGGTTGTTGACTGAAGTGTACCGCCGATGCATTCCACGCAATACATAGTTGAAGACGTCGGAGTGGTTTAGAACGTTTATGTCGTTATTAGGTTGGGGGACACCAAAAAACGCATGCCAAATAGTTGGTGGTCGACGACTGCTTCCAGCACGATACACGGATGAGAGTCTTTGTAGTTGATGGTGTAGGCACCCTCCATGCCGTTGGACAATTTTTTCAGGTATAATGCATGAAATCGATGCTACCAAGCATTCTGGGAAAGTCGTGTCGTGCCCGTGCATATGGAGTAGTTGTTGATAGTCTTGGGTTGTGGGCGCCCCAAATATTCTGCGTTGAATGTGCCTCAAATGGCCTTGTAGAATCGTCTTAATCATTCTCGCCCTATTGGTTCGGCGGCATGGAAGTACTTGTCAAAAATATCGGAGCTTCTGCCAGTCGCGGGGTATCGGATTGCCGACGTACATTTTTTTAGCATTGAAAGGCCTTGCCGCCCGAGCCCGTTTGACCGCTGCTGGAAGTATTTTTTATGCGCCGCCAACGTATTTGCTATGCGCATGAATAAATCTTAGTGTATCCAAAACCCGCAACGAGATACAGTCGTACCCAACGCGGATGGTTGGAGAAATAATCATCTACGAAGCGGACGACGACAACATCTCGTTCCTAGTGCACGTATGTCCTTAATTTGACTTCAGGGATCGGCATAACCTTTGACAAATAATGAACAATGACTTGCGTGATCGATTAAATCATATTACAATAATGATTTGGACGAACTACCTCTCCAGGTTGATAATCGGCGCCGAATGAAGCCATAATTTACAAATACTTGGAGAGAACATAGAGAGAAGTTGGAGAAAAATTGTAAAAGATTAGAACCGTGGTGTGAAAATAAAGTGAAATAAGGGGAATTTTATAGATGGGGGAAATGAATAAAAAACAAAAGTTTCGTTTAACGGCTAATTTTTTTCAAACGGTTGGAATTGACCGAATTAATTTTTTTATTAAAAATCGATTTTCAACTCATAATTCATTTTCCTTTGAGGTGTTGAACTCATAATTACTCGGTCCCGAAATCAATTAGATAAGGGAGGTAAAGGTCTACCTAAATATATGCATGGAATGATTTGTTTTTCTTCTGAAGGAAATATTTAGAAAAGAATCTATAGTTGCCTATATTCTACGATTTTCTTTGTCCGGTCAAACTTGCGACTTTATTATCAAATCTTACATGAGTTCCTTAGAGCATCCACAAAGGCGGTTCGCACGTGAGATGCCCGCCATAGTAGAGCCGCGAGCCGAAGGCTCGAGCATTGGCCGTGCCTCCTCGCCTGTTGTTGTCCATCACGTGCCGGTAAGGCGCACTCGCGCCTCTCAACCAATGAGAACGCAAGTGTGCTCACGCGCCAGATGTGCGGCGGGGCCAAATTCTGACACATTTTTTTATTTTTATTAATTAATTTTTTTTATTTTTTTAAATAGCCGTTGATTTGGCGCTTTTAATTTTTTTTTTAGAATATAGCCGTTGAACGGCTAAATTTTTTTGAATTTGTTTTGAATTTTTTTTATTTATTCTTTGTATAAATACCACACTTCACTTCATTTCTAACACAACAACATTTCTCATTCCTCTTTATAATTTCTCTCATTTCTCTATAGTTCATTCTATCTCCAATTCGTTCCATTCTCTGTATCATGAATACATTTGGCGACGGCAATGGGTCTGAAGATCTTTTATTGGTGGACAATCTTCTTCTAATGACTCGCAATGCCGGCGAGCTTGAGATACGTGTGTTGGAGGAAATTGAGGATGCCAACCAACAACACCCAAGAAAGTACATGCACCGGGAGAGAGAAGAGGTCGACGCACGTCTCGTCGCAAATTATTTCTCAGAAAATCTGCGATGGGATCCGACCGTTTTCCGTCGGCGATTCCATATGCGCAGGTCTTTGTTCATGCGCATAGCATCCATGTTGGCAACAAGTGAATAATTATTCCAACAACTGTCGGACGACACCGACGTCAAGGTCTATCCACGCTTCTCAAATGCACATCAGTCATCCTATAATTGCGACTGGGGGATGCCCAAATCAATTCGACAAATACTTGCATGTCGCCGAAACAACGAGTTGGAAATGTTTGGAATAGTTCTGCAAAGGAGTTCAGAGTGCATTCGGCCCGAAATATCTGAGGAGGCCTACTGCCCAAGATTGTCTCCAACTACTGCGTATGCACGAGGCACCGCATAGTTTTCCCGACATGCTCGGGAGCATCGATTGCATGCATTGGGAGTGGAAGAATTGTCCGACCACATGGAGGGGCGCATACACAAGCGGCCAGAAGGGTACTCATCCAACTATCGTGCTCGAAGCAGTGGCTAACCAACAACTTTAAATATGGCATGCTTTCTTTGGTGTCGCCGGCTTTAACAACAATATCAACATACTCAACCACTTCAACGTTTTCAGCAACGTCGTGAGTGGAAGGGCGCCGACGATATAATTTGTCGCCAATGGTCGTCGATACGACATGGGATATTATCTGGCCGACGACATCTACCCGAGATGGCTAACATTCGTGAAGAGCATATCTTGTCCCATCGGCCCAAAACGAGTTCGTTTTGCCCATAAACAAGAGGCGGCGCAAAAGGATGTTGAACGAGCATTTGGCGTGCTTCAAACGATGTACGCCATCGTCAAATATCCCTGGTGGTCTTGGTTCAAATATTAGCCGATATCATGTACACGTGTATTATTTTGCACAATATGATCATCGAAGATGAAGGCGATGAAACGACTAATTGGGAAGGCGATGAAGCGACTAATTGGGAAGGCGATGAAACCGTCGGCACCTCGACCGCTAACTACAAACAGATTTGATTGAACGCATTTGGAGCTACTTCCGTCCTGTCAATGAATGAGTTTTTAATTTATGTAATTTACAGCTTTCAATAATGTAATATTAGAATTTAAATTATGTATTTTTTATGATTTCCATAATGTAATATTAGGATTTTAACTAATGTTTTTTCGAATTTCAAAAACATAATTCCGGATTTGATAATATTATTATATTTATTTTAACGAAAATCAAATTTAAATTATGAAATTGACAAATAATATGAATTATGAAAGAATTAAAAAATAAGATATGAATAGTGTAAGAGAAAGTTAAGGCTCACCCTCTGTTGCAGGGAGTGAAATTTTAAGGAAAAAGTTAGTGTTGGGCCATGAATAGTGTAAGAGAAATGTAAGGAACGCCAGCTGTTGTGACTGGATTGTTAATATTGTGGCCAAAATTGGAATTGGATAATAATAATAATAATAATAATAATAATAATAATAATAATAATAATAATGAATTAGATTAAACGGATTTGTTGCTAAAATTTTGTGACTGGATTGTTAGCATTATGGCCAAAATTTGAAATGCTGATATGACAATTCAAAAATGAAATCATGACTGAAAATTTAGGACTAAATTGTGGAGTATGATGAAATATTTATCTCTCTAATTTGGGAACTTGTATTCTATAAGCACCTACTATTTCATTACATAGCGTCTAATTTGCTGTTTTGAAACGAAAATATACAAGTGCGTACAGTAGGTGTTAATCATAACATTATCATTTCAAAAAAAGAAAAGTATATAGCCTAACATTACAGACTGTGTTAAAATATAATAGAGTAGTGATATATGTACATAAATTATACATACATAATTGGACTTTTTAGGTATTTTATATTTAAAATTGATTTATGAATATTAATTAATTTAAAATAAATTA
>JAYDZE010389690.1:0-17070 GCA_034509125.1 Monilaria moniliformis
TGTGTTCGTCAGATCAAGAAATCGAAGCCCCAAATCGAAGCCCAACGAAACCCAATGCCACCGCCAGCCCCCACCCGTCGAGGGCGCGAGGCTGTGGACGTCGGATCTACAAGAGATAGGTCGGCGGCGGCTTTTAATCAACCATCGACCATCATCAGAAATGGTACAAGAGAAAGGAACAGCTACAAGAGAAATGAAAGCTGCTAAATTTTGGTTCTTTGTGGAGGGCAATTATGGAAACTTCAAACCTAACCGCCTTTGCAAATAAGTTATCTCACCCAATGCGCCTGATACAGAAACATGGGTTTACCCATTTTTATCATGGACACGTGGGCGGGCCTTCTACAAACACGGGCCTGCAGGTTTGCCAAACATGCAAACCAAACCCATAAATAACTATGGATTATTAAACATGACATGGGTTAACCCATGAACCAAACAGCCCCTAAGAGTTTATTAGTAGGCTTGTGATTTTTTTTGAGACGTAGGCTTGTGAATTCAAGTGCATATTAGTTGTATTCATAATCTATTATGGGTAAGGTATTGGAAAAAGGAAATTGTCATGCACTATTGCTAAGTTCGTATTATTAAAAAAAATATTTGACAGAGTCAAGTTTAATGACCGAGTCAAGTTATGTCAATGGATTTTTACTAATTCGGATATGTATCCAGCACGAAAGTGATGGTGAATTTTTTGTAATTATTTAGATGAAAAAGGAGTCATTTTTAATATCGAAAAGTATTGATTATTATAATGATAATTATATTTATAGGGTTCAAATTAATTTTAATTTTTCGAACTAAAATTATAAATTATAAGGATATATTAGTACATTTATTATTTTGATAGAGTAAACTTTAAATTTAGTCCTTAGAGATGGGAGTTGTATATTTGCGGTCTCTGGAGATGGGGTTAATATCATTTCGGGTTGATGGGCGTTTTTTGAAGAAAAATATAGCCAAAAAGTGAAAAATGACCTAAAATGATATTAACTTCATATTCAGGGACCACAAATGTGCGTTTTCATCTACAGGTACCGCAAATATACAACCCCTATCTCCAGGAACTAAATTTGAAGTTCACTCTTATTTTTATTATTTTTTCAAACAGAGACTATAATGAAAATAAAGTGTTAATTATAGTTTATAACTTGAATTTTCAGCAATTTTCAGTTCTTAACTTTAACTTTGATTTATTTTTTCTATAACTTGAGCTTTTGTTTTTTCACTTTATAGCCTTAATTTTGATTTATTTAGTTAGATTTTTTTATTCAATTTATAACCTTGATTTATTTTTTATATAACTTGAAATTTGAGATTTTTTTTTATTATAGTTAAGTTTTAAAAAAATCGGTGTCAAAAGTATGACTAGGATGATAAGTAAAATGAGTTGATTCTTTTTTCACCCCAACAAATTACGACGTCAATCACGTCTACATTGTCAAAGAAAATGACACAATTAAATACGGCTTCGTTCCGCCCCCCTTAAGAAAATGAGGATCAATTATTCTTTACATCAAATGAACTAAAACAATCAGCGGTGGAAAAATCTTAGAATTCTCGCCTCTGAAATGTCTAAATCATCATATAAGAATAGCAATGACACATTTATTTGATGATGTCGTTTTCGATTGAGGTAGAAAATCAAAAATTCACCTCATTTTATTTATCATTAGAGTCACATTTTTGGCGCTAGATTTTTTTAATGTACTATACTTGTAAGTTATATCAAAATTAAGATTATAAACTATATAAAAAAAAGATTAGTTCAAGTTATAAAAAAAATCAAAGTTTTAAAACTATAAATTGAAAAAGAAAATTTATTATTCAGACCGTATGAAAATAAATCAAAATTAATGTTATAAACAGAAAGATATTAGAAATTCAAGCTATAAACTTTAGTTAACCATGAAACAAATTGTAAGCTTTGTTAGAATCACCCGTTTAAAAAAAATGAAATTCTCTTCCTAGCCCAAACTTTATCTTACAGAATGGCCCAAAATATAAGGCCCAATTCTCGTTGTAAATTGCAGAGACTGACGCCTCGATGAATTGCTGCCATGGATGCATACACATGGTTCCGGCGAAGTGTTTCTAAGCTGAAAAAGGCGTCCTTGCCCTCCGTCGCGGCCGCTACCACCGCAACGGCGACTGCGGATGCTAGCAAGAATTCCGGAAACAAATTACAACAACAAGAAGAGGATAAAATCTATGGAATCACTGAGCAATTACTAGAATTGGTCAAATCATTCTCTCTTGACACCTTCAGGAACTTCGTTCTTCCTGGTAGGATATCTCTCTCTCCCGCTCGCTGTGCGTGTGTGTTTGTAAGTAATTAGGGCTGTTCATTGTTGAATGTTTTGGTGGTTTTGCAGATGACGAAGAAAGTGGCTGTGATGTTGGAAATTCCGGAAATGTACGGATGGATCTTTCTGACTGGCAGGAAACTCATGCTATGCTTGTCCTTTCCAGAATCAAGGCATTTTTCTTGTCTTCTTTTATTTATTTAATTTTGAAGATTTTCTGCCTAGAGCAGAAAAGGAAGACTTTATTGATGCTATGCAACATAAATCTAGTTGAGATTTTATCTAGTGTTGCTTAAAAGGTGAAGATTGCTAAGCTGGGAATTAGCTGACCCTATTTCTAGAGAATCATTGTGATAATTTCCAGCATATGATGTTAGGAGATCCACTAGAAACAAGTAGTGAAAATTCCCGGGGCTTCGCTGGAGATTTGGGTGGCTGAAATAAGAAGGGTATAATGCTGGTCCCTATAGAGACAAAAGTATCACTGGAGAAAAGGAGTTGAAGAAGGGGCGGGGCATTCACTTGATATATAAATCCTTTCCTGGGTTGTTCAAACAATCATAGTATAAACCTTTTCTGTTTGATAAAGTAATTTGAGATGGAGTGATTGGAGAATGGTATAGATTGTCTTGTGCATCTAAAATGTAATTTTCGTTGCCTTAGCATTTGGTTTGAAGACTAAAGAGGGCTAGTCAGGAAGAAAGGGAATTATGAGTTATGAGGGTGATGATGGCAAGAGAAGGTTATCAAGGTATTGTTACATACTTACATATGTGAATCTTTAGAAACCCTTTTCCTAAGTACTCTAAATTAGGCTGCCAAATATCATCTTTAGAGGATGAATTTTTTATTTTTATTTTTTTTCAATCAATTTATTGGCTTGATTGTTGTCCATGATAAGTTGTAGTTAACCAATTGATGCTGAAATGGTAGGTTTCTTGATGACGTTTACCCAAATTTTCGATTTTTGTCCAGACTTCTAAAATATTGGAATTACAACATCCCCAAATTTTCATCAGAGTTTGTCTAATGTGTACCACTAAAACTGCCTCGTTTTACCAATGAAACGGCACAGTTTAATTGCTGAGCATATTGAGAATGTTGTAATTGCAAAAAATTAAAAGGTGGTTCGCAATTGTAATGTTTTAGAAGTCTTCCGAAAATTGCAAATTAGGGTAAAACTTGTATTATTTCCGGAAACTAACTCTAATGATGTGTGATTAGTTATTTTCTTACCAAAAGCACTCTCAATCTTCTTCTCAGGAACTTGCACAACTACGATTTCAGTTGTGCCCTCGCTATTTGAAGGAAAAACAATTTTGGAGAATATATTTTACTCTTGTTAGGAGTTTGGTGGTTGAGTGAGTTTTCTGACCTTTATAAGCTCTGTAAACTGTGTAATTTAGTTGCTAATTGTTCTTATGACACAACCATTGCTGAATTTGCAAAAGTGTTTGATGAGGAATTAGATGACCAGTTATTAGTGTCAAGTAGATATTGGTGTTCAATTATTTGATTCAGAACTAATAATCCATTATTGCCAGAGTGGTAGGATATCTGCTTTCTTATTACCATGTTATGGTTATGTTTCCCGCCCTTTATGCATATTAATCTTCTCTTATTGATCCACTTACCAGATCTAATGTATTAGCTCAGTAATTTAACCCCACTCATATGAGAGTCTTATTCTAATTGTCCATCTATTCATTCTGAAATCAAATGGTGGATTTGGATCTTTCCTGTTGCACTGTTTTAGGAGATGTACAATTATTAAATTTTTATGTGATTTGGTCTAAATAGCAACTTCCTAGCCTCCCCCGCCCACACCAAACCTGTCATTCTCTGTGTCATGCAATTTATCTGTGAGCATGACTGCATGAAGTGCCATACAGTTATATGCCTTATCTTGCTTTATGGTCAGATATGAGTTGCATGCTGTACGAGTAGCCAGACTCAAGCAGATCAGATCGGGAAGTGAGACTGTCTCTAACAGTAGTGCCTGTGAAGTTGAAATGTCGGAAGCAAAACTGATACCTTCTTTGGACTCAACAACTTCAGTGGAATAGAAGTGGTCTCAAATTTGTAAAATTTAGGATGACATACTAATTTGCATCCTGTTCACACACACACACACTAAGTTTCTATATGTTTTTTCCGCTAAGTAAGATTAAGTTGTATAACTTGATGTCTCAGCTTTGGCTGAGGAGCCTCCGGAATGGGTGTGAAGAGAATTTATTATATTTTATGGAACTCTGTCTGGGAGAAAAGCTCTAACCGTCCAGGCTTTTGTGGTAAATGGTAATCCTCAATCCTTTAGTGGAGATATGTTGCTTCTTTTACTGCTGAGATTGGTAGACGATTTCATAGTAGATTGAAGAATCATTTGTTGGCTCTTTTTATGCTAGTCTCTTGTCCGTGGAAATTGAAATCTAATGGAATTCCTCCTGTGTAAAACTGAAATCTGTGTTGAAACTTGAAAGCAATACCAATTACTCATCATCTCTTGTATATCTTGCTTACTGGTTTGCTCATCATGTCCTGTATATCGTGATCTTTCCTTGCACTATTTTTGAGTGTTGGTTGTGGTTTTCAGCATACTTAATAACTGTCTGAAAATATTTTACGCCCTGACAGAGAAAATGACTTTGGAAAGGAGCCACTGATACCGATTTATCAGGTACATGAACTGCACGTTGCAAGTTTAAATGATAACTTTTACTCGAATTCATCTGATTTTAAGAACTATATGATCAAACAAACTCATAATTGTTCAATCCATCACAGTATGTGGTGGATTTGAAGATTCATATATCTTAATTAATTTTTTTTATTATGTGGATCCTAATAATGAATAATTAATTGATAAGTACATAACCCTTAGTTCTTGTAATCCTCTCCCTACAATTGGTATACTAGTTTAATAACGTTCGTTTATAGAATATGAGAGGCAGTTGAGCACCAAATAGTTGCAATAATACTTAAATTTGGTTGCGTGGGTTAACTGAAAGAGAGAATTTGCTTCAACTTTCATGACATTTTGACAGACTCGTGACAAGAAATACTCTGTTTGGAGTCTATGTTCCATGTGAAGATCCAAATAAAACACATGTATACGTATATATATCAACAAGACTTATCACCACAAGTTTGAGAGACAATGGACAATATACAGAAGAAATAATGAAAACTCCCACACTCTCCTGACAAGGCTCAGAACCTGAAACCAAATAGTGTGAGATTCGTTTGGGAGGTTTTATGTTACCCGTGATTTCTTGCTCAATATTGATATGTCAGAATTCTTCATTTTCAACAAGAAATACACGCAAAATGACATTTTGGAACTACAAACTTGGTGGGTGTTACAGAATTCTCTGATTCAATCAGTTGCATGGAAACTTGGTTGGGTGTCACATTCTTATTGAAATATATAGAAAGTATATTTGACCATGTTCTTTTATAAATATGCCTTCATAAACGAGCCATAATGCAGAAGGTTCACAAGTCAATTGCTGAGATAGAATTTACAAAAACAAATATCTTTAAAAGTTGAAGGAAGGATTATCATAGAAATTTATTATTGATCTTCATTGAGAATTACACATGAAAAAGAGATGAAGCCGTATTTACAACGGTAGAAAACTTAAATCAAGCTTCATGACTGATTACATTTTCTAGGAAATTTCTACATGTATATTGTTGTTAGTCGCCAGACAAACAGCCCACACCCACTTCTTCTCTCTATTGCATTTCTTGCCAATAAGCACACTCTTATCTTACGGCCTCACTGGCATCACTTGTACCCATTCGTAGCGTCCACGGAGCGGCAAATCTCTCACAATGTCAAAATTGTACCTACAAACAACACCTATATTGTGATGAAGGAAATATATCAATTTCTTGACACCTAAAAAGGGGGTTAAAAGCACCATACTTGTCGACAAAACGGCCTTGTACCGATTGCTCCTCACGGGCGAAAAACTCCTCCAGCTCATGCGCAGGAGGAGCAATCCTAACAAGTGCATCCTGTATCCTTGGACTCGAACATGTCTGCTTTGTCGTAGTTATGGTGCCAGTTGAACTGCACGGAGTGCTCTCCTGGGCGCCCCTGCACACGCATTCGCACTAGTGAGACAGTTTGACGAGTACCAGCTAAATTATAAATATGTCATTGGATATGAACTCGAAAAATAACTATCCCAGTAGATGGTTAGAACAATAAATCCTACATTCTACGACAATTGTGGGGCGAAGTGCATAATTTTTACATATAGCATAAGGCAAGTGGGGTTAGTGATGCACATGGAAATAAATATTGTTTATATATCATATCATTATAACAACCAATCTGTCACAACCCTTTTGCGAAAGCAATTTTTCGCAGTTTCCATATCTGGCAACTTTAGGAAATTAAATAGTAAATAATGAATAATAGAAATATTATTGAAAGCGTGCAATAGTCTGAAACTCACATTCATTCACTCAAGAGGTGTAAATTGCACTAGTCACTGACCCAAACAACTGTTTTCACTGACTAAATAATAAATATACACACATCAACCACCACTTCCAGTCTCAAAAAGTATTAACCCTTTTTAAATAATATTTAAATGCACGCATGTATGGAAATGGAATTCGATTTTGGGAAACCTCAATCGCAAAACCAACAAATTTCTGCCAAACTCCTTTCTACCCAAAAACGTTAAAGTACTAAGAAATGAGTTCACAATGGCTACTTTTTTCAAGGACAAGCACAAAAACAAAGCAAGGTCGAGCGATTTAGGTCAAATCTATTAAACTCGTTTTTTCATTTGACGAAAACAGAAAATTAGGAGAATTTTTTTCTAAAGTGATGAACATGCAGAAGGTGATTTAAAATGAAATGCTTTTCAAACTGATTGTGAAAAATCAACTACATACAAAAGGAGGATCAAACGCAACAGAGAGAGGAGGAGAGAGAACCTTTCTCTAACATCAGAATCCAAATTATTTTCCCCAAAAGAGGCCTCAATCCCCAATCCTTCTGCTTCAGTTGAAGCTGGCGGCGACAGGTCCTCATGCCTTCCAATTCCGGCGTCTGCTTTACCTCTGCTACCGTAGCTACGTCGTGAATTCTGCGGCTGCATGGGTTTTTCCAGCCGACGGGAGCGGAGCTCGAGGTAACAAACTTCGGGCCTAGTTGATGCGGCGGCGGCGGCGGATGGAAGGCGGTGAAGGGCTAGGGTTTTGGTGTGGGTGCGCACACCAAGGTAGGACTGTGAGACATCCGTGAGGGGTACGTCAGCCGTCATCTTTGCTTTCTTCGTGCACTTTCCCATGGCTACTTCTGCTATTATGGATCTGTCGGAGCGCGTTAAAATGTGTGAGGACTATACTCAAATTTTCATGTAGAGAGAGAGAGAGCCGCAGTTAAAATGTGAGGTAAGAGGACTGTACTGATTTGGTTGATTTTCACCTCGCTTCTGAATTTTGGGTCCCCCTATGTGAAATGTTTATAATTAAAGTTTAATTACCCTTTTTTCTTTTTCTTTTGTTGTTTGTTTGTGTTGTGTGCTTCTTCCGTTTCTGTAGTTAGCCAAATTTCTAATTTCGGCGACACACTTATATAACGTGTAGTTTAAATAACCATTTTTCTTCCAAATAGTAATAATAAATAAAGTAGATAATAGCATATAAATTATCGAATTTTGGATCCATTTTAATTTTACAAGTGACAAACAGATTGTACTTGTAAATTGAGATACTTTTAGTTTATATTAATTATATAATTGAGATTGGTTTATAATTTTGAGAACATCCTTATTCTAGTCCCAAAAAAACTAGCTAACATTCAATTTTCAGTTGCAACGTCATATTTTCATTTTTCAGCCATAACACTTTTATCCTAGCTCCAAACAATTTAGCCCTAAATCAGTCACAACTCTATTTTTATCATTTTTTTATTTTTTTATTTTTTTATTTTATTTTAATTAAGTTATTTGTAAAATGAAATTAAATGACTACAAATTTGAAAATTACTTAATTAAAATTTGAAATTACTTAATTTAAAATCATAAATTACATTAATTAAAAATAGAAAATGACATAATTGAAATTCCTAAATATTGCATAGATAAAAGGTAAAAGTATTTCATGCTCCAAATCAGTTGGAGCGTGCCCAAATTTCTTCAACGAGATCTTGGAGTCGGCCGTAACTTCGTTTTTCGCGAATAGAAGCACGTCGACTTAGATAATCTCGAAATTCAAGTGGTGCACCTTGAGATAGATTCTCGTTGGCCACTCCCGAGTTAGATCTGGCTTCGTCGTTGCCCCAATTAGCTGTGTCTTCTTCTTCTTCATTGATTATCATGTTATGCATGATAATACATGCATAAATGATGTCGGCGATACATGATTGTTGCCACATATGCGTCGGACCTTTCACTGTGGCCCGAATACACTGAAAGCTCGCTCAACATCCTTTCGTGTCGCTTTCTGCCTTTGAGCAAACAATGCTATCTTCGGGTCTGTGAGACACGTAATCGTTTTCACAAACACCGGCCACTTTGGATATAAGCAATCGGCCAAGTAGTATCCCATGTTGTATTTTCGCCATTGGTTGTGAATTCGACATCCAGTGCCCGACCAGCGCATACATCGTTGAAAATTGGTGACTGGTTCAAAACATTGATGTCATTGTTCGAGCCGGTCACGCCAAAGAATGCATGCCAAATCCATAAACGTTGGTCAGCAACCGCTTCTAGGATTATTGTTGGATGCGTGCCCTTATATCAACTGGTGAAGCCGCCTCTCCATGCGGACGGACAATTCTTTCATTCCCAGTGCATACAGTCGATGCTGCCGAGCATACCGGAAAAGTCATGACATCTCTTGTGCATATTCATCAATGCTTGAGAGTCCTGCACTGTAGGCCTTCTCAGATATGTATCGCGGAAGGCCTCGATGACACCGCGACAAAATGTTTTGAGGTTATCCCGGCCCGTTGTTTCTCAAACATGGAGGTACTCATCGAACATGTCCGATGAGGTACCATATGCTAGTTGGCAAATATCCGATGTGCACTTCAGCAGCGTCGAGAGTCCGTCACGGCCTGTACCGTCAAGGTGCTGCTGGAAATAATTGTCGCATCCTGCCAACGTGTTTGCAATACGCAGGAACTAGGATTTGCTCATGAGAAACTGTCGACGGAACATAGCTGCACCCATCGTGGCTCGTCGAAGAAATAATCTGTGACAAGGCGTTGATCGGAAATTTCGAAGCTCCCGATGTATATACGTCCTCGGAGCTCAAGGACGCACAGGTCGAGCCTGCTCAGCTCTCCTCCTATGATGCGACTTTAGCGTCAATTCAATCATCTTATCCATCTCATCTGAATTAAAACTCGAATCATCATAATTTGGATCCATTAAAATGAGATGAAAGTAGTGGAAGAAAAGTGAGGAAGAAAGAGGAAGAAAAGTGAGGAAAGTGAGAAGAAGAAATAGGATTTTAGAGAAGGAATAATCAATCTCGTGACCTCCAACTGCACCACACAATTCACCTGCAACACACTGTACCACACAATAAATAAAATAATATATATAAAGTGCAGCGGAAATGCGGCGAAATGGGGGCTGCAGCGCCGCCACGACGTGGCGGACAACGAGGTTCCCTCCCCTACCATCCCCGCCCAATGCGGCCGCCACCTTTTCCACACTTTTTGCGGTAGTGTTAACGCTACCCTGAATTGATGCTGGCATGTACAACATGCTAATGAAAACATATAGCAAATACACGATTACTATGACACCTCAACAATTGGAGGTGCATTGAAGAATGATCAACAATCTCAAAAGAATTTGAGCATGCTACCGTATGATTTTAGTATTATTATATTTTTAATTATGTAATATTAGAGATTTAATTATGTAATTTTTAGTTTTTTTAATTATGTAATCTTAGAATTTTAATTATGTAATTTTTTATTATGTAATTTAATAAAATTTGCATTTTTTATTAAATCATAAATTCAATTTAAATTAGAATATGTAATAAATATAAGAAATAAGAAATGATTAAAAAATTAAAAGATGAGACCCATGAATAGTACAAGAGAAATGATAGTGAAGGAATAAGGATGTGAGTGTTGTTTCTTAATGAATGGATGAGTTAAAAGTATTGCCGGGCCCATAAATAGTTGATGAATAGTCCAAGGAAATAGATGGTTAAGGGACATCGTTGTGGATGGCCTGATTCAACAAATGAGAATCAATTTTTGCGGCGGCGGTGATGGAGGATATGGCCATAATATCAGTGGGGTGACTGAGCTAGGAGATGGAAAATTGGAAATGATGGCGGCAACAGAGGTCCGTGGATGGTGAAAGATATATAGACTATATTATGATATATTGTATATATAAGCTTTAGTTAATTAATAATTAAAGACTATTAATCAATTAAGGCAGATAAAAGATTATAAGTCCATAGATTCAGGGCTTGATGGAACAATTAATATATATTTTTGTACAGTAGAAAAATAGAACGTGGAGGTTACAAATCTTTTGTAAGTCAGAAATATATGAAGTTCAATACAGTTTTTCTAACTTTCCGTGAATGAATTGTTGTATCGCGAATTATTCTCACTTGGATCAATATACGCATGGATGTGGATTCATACGCAGGATCTGATCAATTGTCGAATAAGATTATACAACAAGTAATTATTTCTAACTTTTGTGTTATCAATTGTTCAACATGTAATTTCAATTATAATTTATATCATATTTTTAATTATATTTTTCGCTGCATTAGTGATGGCGGTGGAGGAAGAGGTGACGGTAGAAGATGAGATGGTGGTGGCGGAGGATTGTGGGGAAATCTAAAGTCTAAAATCAAGTAGGGGAATGAAGAATGATAAACTCTCAAAGGTGAAATGTGGATAGGAACCATCAATTAAAAAATGACTAGCAAAGACCACTAAAAGAAACTTGTGTCTTGATAACATTACGAATCAAACTATATTCATCGAAATTAAATATTGGCTCAAGTCTTCTGTCATTAGGAAACCATACGGATTGTTTCAAAAGAAAAAGGAAGCATACGGATCTACATTCCACACAAGAATATGGAGCTTGGAACTAATGGTGTAACGACACTTATATGAGATTATTTTAGTTATTATTGTGTGCCATTTTTAGGCCCATCCACTACCACCATCATAACCCATTAACAAGTCACATTTGGCATTTGCTCGACGACCTGCACGGTTTATTCTTATTTCTTCTCTCTCTCTCTCTCTCTCTCTCTCTCTCTCTCTTTTAATGTGGGATCGTTTCTTAAGGAGCCCCGAAGTAAGTTATTGGGCTGACACTTTGCGCCTGTATTATTGATCTCCATGATCATGTTTGGTTTTTTATTTGCATGGGACGTGGTAATTGGTATAGGGAGAAAACAATAAAGTAGCGCTGCTATATACAAATTTTATTTCAATCTCCCTAGCTTTATCACAAATGGAGGAGAAAAATACAAGTGCATCTAATTATCCGACCACAAATTAAGCAGAGAAACAAACGGATAAGTAGCAAAAAATCACTGGCAAGAGTGCCATAAATTTCGAGTTTGGAGCAGCACTGCACATTTTCGTTTTAAGCTGTTGGTACAAACTCGTTAGTGGTTTACTAGTTAAATAAGTTGGAGCAGAGCAGAGATTAATAAAATGTTTAATGAATGTATCCTGCTCCCGCTTCTTGCTCCGCAACACTCTGTCTGACATGCTTCCCTACTTACTGTGTATATCAAGTCAAAAGAGGCATTAAGTGACTCAGAAACTTCCCTCAGAGATTACAAATTTCACAAGAAAGTCCATCAACAATTCCGTCTGCTACCGGAAAATCATCCAGTATTATTTCCACAGCTTAACAGAACTGTCATGGCTAGCTGAGGCAACCATTCCTGTCAGAGGTGACTGTGCCAAAGAAGCAATTATATTTTCGTGTGCAGGAACCGTCATGCTCTTGTTCTCTACCATGTTCCACAACTCCAAAGCCTACAAATAAAGGAAAACAAAAGGGTTGTGCAGAGGTCAGTCTCATATTCCGTCTCCACCTTAATTGGCAGCCAAAGGCATAGCAGCCCAGACATCTAAAGAAAAGGTACAGTTATGCAGTAACATATTAGACAACCAAAACAGGCAAAGAGTATATATGTGCTTGAGTCTGGCTTGAGTGTCTGCGTGTGTAAGAGAGAGAGAGAGAGAGTTGGCTACCCGTAGGCCTCCAATCACCAAGAGAGCAGAATAACTTGGATGGAAAACACAAGAATGAAATTGGTTTCCATTAGAATTGAGCTCATGTATGCACTCTCCAGAGGCTAATGACCAAACTTTAATGCTGTCCTCACTGACCGAAGCCAATAGGTCACCGTTGAGATCCCAGCAAAGATAGTTGACAACACCAGAATGTCCCTAATGTATCACCAAAAGTTATAAGATGACAAATAAATTGCATTGCTCAACTCCAGGCCCAAACCAAGATGTCCATAGTAAGCAAGAAACCTGGAATGAATGTGTCTGCCTGTCGTTTTCAACGTCAAAGATGGAAACCACCTTGTCTGAAGCAGCTGCCAGTAGATGTCCAGTTATAGGTTGAAACCTCACTTGTGCACTTCCTCCTTGCTGCATGCAGACAAGAAGATTATGTTCAAAATTACAACTGATGAAAACTGAAACTAATGGGGATGAAGATATATATATACAAAAGATAGGAATTAGATACCCAACCTTCGACATGCGAGTGCAGGTGAATGGGCTAATACTCCAATAACGTATTTCATTTTTACTATCACAGAAACAAAAAAGATCATTCTTCTTAGGATGGAAATCGAGGGACATGACGTGGGAACTATGCCCGGTGTAAGCTTGAAGACAATAGCTTGGCTGTGCAAAAAAAATTAAAAACAGAGTTAGTGTTTCTATCAACAGATATAATTTCAGTATAATCAGAATCAGAATCTAGGTTTTTTTCTATGTTCAACTACATAATATATAAATGAATAAGGTAAGATTAGAATGTGGCATGTAGGTGAGCAGACACATGCTTCAATAGTTCTCTGCCAGCCATCAAAAATCCAAAAATTATCAAACTGAAGGGAAGAGGTCATTACATTAGCTGCATCCCACAATCTGACGGACTTGTCAAATGAAGCTGTAGCAAGTTGAGTAGAATTTGGCCGGAAGCGAACATCAGTAATTAAGTACTGGTGTTCTTCTGGGGTGGTCTCTGTTTGTAGAGTATCCATATTCCAAAGAACAGCCTAACCAAGGACCAAGAGGAGTGAGTAGAAAAGTTGAGGAACAATGTAACTAAACCACATGATAAATGGCTCACTGCTCATCTAGTAGCTAATGATGAATATAGAATATGAAATCAATTCAAGAGACCAAATTGCTTTGGCAAACAAATGCAAACAACAATATATAATGACAAAGAACACGTCCATTTACTGAAACACAATATCTGAGAGCATTAGTTACCCCACCTTCTTGTCGTGCCCGGCACTAGCCAACAATTTCCCATCTGAAGAAAAATGGCAGCAAGTCACTTTATTTCTTGTTCGAATGCAACCAACTTCTCCAAATGAAAAACCTTAAATAGGACAAAATCATGAATGTAAGTTATAGCAGTAGAAGCTGTATGAAGCAGTGGACGGCAACATGCCTAGATATCATATCCCACCTTTAGAAGTCTCTGTTTTATGCTCAGTAAGGTTTTGTTTCAAAGAGCCATACATATTACCATCCCCCCCATCATGAGACAAGAAGGATTCTACATTATCTTCAAGGGAACCAACGTCACCAAAATTCTCCAAATCATCCTGTGAAAAATAAAATTACAAAAAAAATTAAAACCCAATGTATTAGTATGAAGATTCAATCCTGCACAGATTGTGAACTCCACATTGAATGCTCCCAAAAACAATAAAAATGAAGTACAAAATAAATACTGTTTAAGATACCATCTGGTTAAGTGAAAATAAAATTCAACAACTGAGTAATTAATAACAAAACTAAGTCTCACAAGCTGATTTGTAGATGATGCAATTCCACCAGCTCCATCTCCACCATACATCATCATACTCTTGGATACACTATTAACATTGTGCAGGCTGCTGCCAGTGGTCATCCCATCACCAGGTGTATGTGTTGATTGTGGTGAACCTGGGGAGGGGCCTACCGTATTTCCAGTACCTGTGCTATTGGCAGGTCCAGATGAAGAGTGTTGTTTCCTTTTCCTATTATTCTGTTTCACGGCAAAGTGATCATCATTGTATTATGTATGCCGAAAGTCAGGGGATCGTCAGGAAGAAGGATAGGATCTACATGTTCTGATGCTTGCCATAGGAACAGTTGGAACAAATAACAGACAGATTACCACATATGAATTGCCATAACTGAAAATTAGCACCATTTGGATAACTAAATAGGATCAACACGTGCCATAGAATTAACTAACCTGCTGCAATTGCTGCTGCTGCTGCTGCAGCAACTGATCCTGTTGTTGTGAGGATGACTGCTGCATTTGGCCCATTTTCAGCTGCTCAGAATAAGGAATATTACTTCCAAGTACAAAAACTTATTATATGCCACTAATCATGAAGAAGGGAGTCAATTATATTGTTTTGTTGTGTAGAAAGCTTTAACTTAGCAGTTTAAAACTATTCAAATCAGCATATCCCATTATCCTAGTAAGAATATTTGATATATTAGTATAAAGTAGAGAAACTAATAAGAGAAAAACCTAATCATCTAAAGTAACATATTTCCATTAGTTCCAAGACTAAGGGTTAGCAGCTGGTAGTTGAAACCAACTATAACCAAGAACCGGAAAAGGAGAAGACAATTTAACCCCCTTTCAAAGCTGTGTTGGCATCATGCTTTACAAGCAAAACCCTATTCTTTTAGCTGAAATTACAGAGACATGACATATACCCATCAAATCTTGGAATATTCTATCATCACAAGTACAGATATTAGTTTATAAAGTTGATTCTTGTGTTACAAGTGAAAAGCTACACTTTTAACTAAAAATTAGTTTTAGGCAAAAATAATTTACACCCAACAATCCCATCCGACTCACCCACCCACAGGGTACCCTCAACCAAACTAGAAAATAAAAGATAAAGAGTTAATACATCACGTAATACCGAAAGAATCTAAATTGAGGCACCAAAACTAGTGTGCTAGCACTATATAAGATTTCCAGAATTCCACCTAGATTGATGGTTTGCCCATTGGTACATATTGAAGCTTGATTTGGAAAATATTTTCCAGTCCCACAACAGTTTCAAATGCCAAAAGAAAAAAATTGACAATCTAGCACGGTGAAGGTTCAGTGGTCAAATTATGCTATTTAGAAATTGAGAGACAGTAACAACCTTAGGTGAATTTGACTGCACAGGGGAGCAAATAGATCCATCATTTCTTGGAGGTTGACCATCTTTGGCATTAAAATTTCCCCTCGGCACTCCTCCAAATCCATAGTTAGGCGAATTTCCATGGTTCCCCTGTGCCTGAGCCTGTGCAAGGGCTTGCTGCTGTTGTGATGCCAAAAGGAACTGGTTTTGGGTAGGCAGGTTGGGCTTTTGTACTTGCAAACCCAAACTTGGCCGTAATTGGTCGATTCCCTGTGCCATATTGTAAGCATCAGAATTCAAGAGATTCCTTTAGGTTATTCATCAAAAGAACAGTAGACAAATAAGCACAACAAACTCACTGTCAAAGGCCAACCCTTCAGTGGAAGACCAGTGACTCCTTGATTTAATCCTGACACAATCAAAAAAAAAAATTATGAAGATCAAGAGAACATTTACATATAATTTTGAGCAACATAAACTTTGATGCCGGATGGAGCTTTAAGCAATCATAATATGCTCAAACTGGATAACATTGATCTTGTTACTTCACTATAATAACCAAAAAACTATTATGAAGGATGTAATAAAATTTAAACTTCCATCTTTTAGCAACCATTTTAATACTGAAAACTCTCTCTCCCAATCAAGCTGAAGACAGTTAGTACAACAAATATGTTTTAGTAGAAAGGATAATGGCATGAGCAGCTCTTTCCCTTTCAAGATGTTATAACAAATACTCGATGCACCTACTGCTTACATTTTACAAGAACTTGTCATTGGCATAGATAAAAAGATATTACATAAACTACTTCATGAAAACACTATGAGCAAAAAAAATAAAGTTTGGATGAGGTCAGTAATGTTACCTGCACCACCCAGTCCAGACTTTGACTGGAGAACCTGCCCATAAATCGATGATGGGTCCATCGGCAACGATTTTTGTGTCGCACCCAAGTTAACTTCCCCTTTATTGTCCTAACATGACAAGATTACATTATTGTTCTCTGGGAAAAGACAACAGAGCAAAATAAGCATCCAACAATAAATATGGTTTTGGTACTTACAGTAGCCAGTTGAGGTCGTCCTTGCATTTGCTGCAAGGCTGCAGACATACCCCCAGAGTTGCCTTGTATCAACTGCCTGCATCAACCATAGGAAAAGAAACTAATTATTAATTTAAAATCAATATAATAACTTAAAATTCACTGGTGATGAATTTGGCTGTATCAGTTTTACCCTTGCTGACCAGAAGCTGATTTAAGAAGTGCCATCCTATTAGCCTCAATGAGGCCTGGAGATGCCTCTGAATCCATGGGGTGAGGATGCTTCATCCGTTCTTCATACATCTTCATAGCCAATACACTGGCAGATGGCTGGC